>JAWNMR010000413.1:0-32018 GCA_035043845.1 Drosophila picticornis
ATAGTAATAATATACTTTCATAATGTACGTGTATCCTAAAATTAAACTATATCAAAAAGAATAAACATTTGTAAACATTTTATTTATAATTAAATTAAATACATTATGAAAATAAGAAAAACAAAGTTTCTTTAATTAAGCATTTAAACTCTACTAACCAAGTATGAAGCCCGCAGGTGCACAAAGCAACGCAGGCTCAAATTATTGTAAAATTAATATTACATGACACTCAAACAGAGTGATCTTTAAAAAGGGGGAGAACCAAACGCACGAAGAAGGTACCAGCACGTGGCAAACGTACGTGCGAAGTACGTACTTAACATCAGTTTACGACAATAATACTTTAATTATTATGTGGGAAAACACAATCACGTAAGCACACACAAGTGCAACTGAGTGATCCTGCACCTCATGTCAACCCACAGTTAAAAAAGGGTCTACCATCAATCTATACCCTTCTATCATAAATGTCTCATATGTGATCCAAAACCTCACATTTTTCTAAAAAAGGTTACACACCTGTCACTCCCCCATCCAAAAGAAATAACTTAACTCCAATAATGAAGCAAGTATAAGCCACTTCCTGTCATAGAACCCCTATTTCAGCTGTTATATTGTCTAATCCGTTTTGCAGTTCAAACAACAATGTCATCCGTCTTCAGGCCTGTTGACTACGATGGACTACCAACACAGCTGTTTTGGTACTGCAAGTACGGCGTAACCGCACTCGGATATTGTAAGTTATAAAGAAAATAACCAACCAGTAATGACCATATAACAGATTTGGCATACAAAGACATTTATTAATACGTGCCTTATTTAGTTAATTCAAATGATATATATATATATATATATATACATGTGTATATATAAATATATATATATATATATAGCCAAAGGCTATAAACGACCAATTTTTAAGGCACTACCATTAATTTTTTAAGTCATTTTGAGATCTGGGAGTTCTTAATTGTTTTGCTGCTTTTCTTGCAACTTAAATTCAAATTATTTTTATGTTTTATAAAAAAAACTACTTTAAATATAAGAAGAAGAATTCATAAATTTGTATACTCTGACACTGAAAGCACAAGATAATTATGGTTTTGTGCAATGTCCGTCAAGGTGTCTGAAAGTTAATTACTGTTAACCGTCTTTAGGTACTCAAAAAAAAAAGAACGAACTCGCCTACTTTGGCTACAAGGACCATATACCTGATGATATAACTTATTAATGTATCTCACATAATTCGAAATAATAATTCCCAAATTTGAAATATAATTTTTAGTCCACTCCCACTAGAGCGTAATTCAAAATCTACATTTGCCAATCATTACTATTGCTCACTCCCCAACATGTACAAAGCTTCCTGTATCTCATGTAATTACAGAGATATATTACTAGTAACGTCATCCATATTTGGGTGGAAAGTCAGTCGGTTACAACTGCTACATTTTCACTGCGTTTTTTACATTTTGTTTTTTCAGTTATGATTATTATACTCGGACATCGAATGTATAGAGTATTTTGAGTGTGTCCGTCATGCTGTAAGTTTATGGTTACTCCCACCCCCAAACCAAAAATCGGGAAAGCCTATATTCGCTGAAATTTTAGATCTTGAGCTAGCAAACTTTCAATACCAAAAGCATGTAAGAGATTATTGAATGGTTAAAAACCGGTTTCTTTGCTACATGTGATCATTCGTAAAGCTGGTCGAAACTTCAGACTGCTTTTTAATGCGACATCTCAAAATCTTATCTAAAAACATTTGTGTATAAAACAAATCAAAAATTTGTTAAAACTGAAAACAAATAAATGTATCCCGAACATAATGTTAAACGTCCCAGAAAACTCTTTGCAGTCTCTAGAACAATTCCGAATTTAGATTCGAACAAAATTTCACAGTTTGTATGAGTAGTAAAAGCTAATGGACAACTCTGGATGAAGTCCACTTTATGAAATCGCACACCATAAAATGGTACACCGATGGATCACCCACCAATCAAGGCACCGGCCTTGGAGTGATGGGCCCTCTGATATCTTACCATGGATATCCGGATATCTTACTATGTGTCCCTGGGGACAAACATCAGCACATTTCAAGCTGAGGAGTGTGCGATAGGTAGATGTGCCGATTTCAAAACAAAATGTAACTATCGGATTACAGATATATACACCTTATCCGATAGTCAATCAAACGCTAAAATGGGGACTAAAATAACCTCCAATGAGGAACTTACAACAGGCTTACCCTAAGATGGGTTCCGGTCCACAGGGTTATAGCGAGAAACGAAGCGGGTAATAAGCCAGCGAGAATGAGGGCAGAGAGGCCCCGAAAAGGACCAGAACCATATTGTGGCCTAGGATGACACACAATACGACTGGAACTTAGAAACGCAGAGAGAGACAGAGGCGACAACAGAGCTGGTCAGAGGCATCAGAACTCCGACTAGCGAGATGTCTCACAAAATTTAGTCAAGTTATAACCATGAAAAAGAACGGCATTAGGATTCTTACCGGTCTACTGACAAAACATTTTAGACTAAGAAGTCAGCTAATTAAGCTAGGTATCTATAGCAGCAAACTGTACAAGTTTTCTGAAAGCAAGGAGGAAGCCTCGATGCACATCCTAGCAGATTGGGTCGCCTTGACTAGGAGAATTCAATTTCAGAGACGTATAAGCCCTCAAACCAAAAAGATTCTCGTATTCGTGCATTCCAAGGGGGCACAATAGATCGAATAGGTCGCGGTGCAACCGGCTTGATTCGAGGTCCTTTGCGCCAGAACCTGCCCAAGGCACTCCTCCCGCCAGCTACGCATGCCCTGGATCTCAATCTGACCGCTAGAGATTCCGTACAGCACTCCTGATGCCTACCAGGACTAGCGGTTTCCTTGTTTCCCAAGGATTGCCCTTTGTCAGGATTCGAATGTCTCACTCTCTGGTTAAGCACAGACCAAGCTTCGCTTGGTTCCTTGCGGATATCGTCTGTTGCCACAATTCCAGCGATTCGCACTAGCTTTCAGGACCTCAATGTCCTGTGATCCTCGTGTTCTAGTTGAGTCCTTCGATACACAGTGTCCTTGCACTCGTCCCTTGTATCTCGCGACCGACTCACTTTCACTTATATATTTTCACAGCCTTATGTGTATACTTGCAAAGCCTCGCATATTTGTTTTCACAGCTTCAAGTTAAAAAGCTTCGCGTGTTTATTCGCTCAGCCCCCACCTTGTGCTGTGGCGCTCCTTTTATAGGCCTTGGCTGGCCACCGTTATTCGGGACTATACTGATTTTTTTGGTGGCGTGATTGTTTTGGTAGTTATCAGTGTGAGTATGGACAACAATATTGCGCCCGCAAAACTCCTCACACACCAACAGCTCATGTCCTGATGGACATGTGTGACAGACACGCTAAAATGGCTGAACACCTGCGTTGGAGTGAGAGAGATGGCGAAAGAGAGCGAATTCGCCGCAACTGCATCAGGGCCGGATTTCGGCCTGATAGACAGTTGTTTTGAGGGACGCATATAACATTGAATGCATGCTAATGGGCATTTCGCATGCACATCAATGAATTTTTATACATATATATATTTATTACCATAAAAATACATATATGAATACTCACACGTGCATGGTTATATAGCTCCTCACACTCCCGGCGGAGTGATATGAACCCCTAGGTGCTAGCTTCGCTGCGAATCCTTCTGCTGCATTTGACGTGTGGTGTAATTTTACCCACACTCTGTCTCCAATATTGGGTCTCCATGGTCGACGACGCAGGTTGTAGTGCCATGCTTGGTCCTGTGCTTGCTTTTCTAAACTACGCCGGACAATTTCGAATACTTCCTTTAATTTCTTCTCATTGTTGGACGGTGTTTGAGTTGCTGGGCGTGTTCTGACTGTCACTTCGTCGAACAACGCTATTGGATGCCTAGGCTCTCGGCCTTGTGTTATGAACGCCGCGCTGCCGTGGCCATTTAATTTGGCTTATACGGCTGACATATTTCGCATTGTTGGACATATGCGTGTACGTCTCTGTACAAGAGATTTCCTGATTCTTTACTATAGTCTGGGAACTTCCTGTAATTTTTCGCTATGTGAGACCGCATCTTTTGGATCCAGTTACAGCTCTTATTTGCCTGGTCCATCGAGTCGTCCTTAGTCGAAACTCTGAAGCACGCATCCCTTAGGGGTTGTCTCGATTGGGCAACATTGAGGTTTTCCTTCCTGTATTTGACATCAAAGTTGAACTGTTGCAGTTCCAGTGCCCATCTCGCGATCCTGTCTGATGGGCTTTCGATGGAGTTCAGCCACTTCAATACCATATGATCCGTAATGACAGTGAAGTGGTATCCTTTCAAGTAAGGTCTTAGCTTCCTTATGACCCAGAATATCACAAGGCGCTCTTTTTCGGTCGCAAAGTAATTAGGCTCCGCACCATTTAAAGATCTGCTTACGTATGAGATGACCCGTTCGCCCTCCTCCGAGTTTTGGGTCAGTATCGCTCCCAAGCTATAATTGCTAGCATCCGTCTATCATCACAGGAGATTGTGTCAGTTTAATTTTGACCTTTGCGAAAGCTTTTTGGTGCTTTCCGCTCCATTCCCATTTTGTACCTTTCTTTTTTTGCTACTTTCCTTAATAGTGGGTGTAGTGGGTATACTGTGGTGGAAAAATCTGGAACGAACCGCCTGTACCATGATGCCACTACCAGGTACTGTCCTAATTCCTTGACGTTTCCAGCTACTTTCTCCGGACCCGTACGTATATCTCCTTCGGTCACCTTATGGCCAAGGTATTTAAGCTCCTTTTTGAAGAAGTCGCATTTTTCCACGTTAATCCTAAGATCAATCATGCGATCGAGGGCCCTTTGAAACGTGGCTGGTGCCGAATGGAGTCCGAATGGCATTACCTTCCATTGGAACAATCCTTTTCCTGGAACTGTAAATGCCGTCATCGCTCGACTCTCTTTTTTCATCAGGATCTGCCATTATCTATCTTTAAGGTCCAAGCCGGTAATAAATGTTGGCTTTTTCAGCTGGTCCAGGACGTGGTGGCTGCCGAAAGTCCATAGAGAGGCGCCATTTTCCCGTTTTCTTTTTCACCATTACGATAGGTGCACTGTGTGGGCTTCTTGCATCTTCGATGCATCCTTTTTTAATTGTTGATGTTATCTCGGATTGCATTTTGAGATTTTTAGGGAAGTTCCGTTGTTTAATTGGCCGATCGTCACTCATGACAATACGATGCTCGGTTATAGGCGATGTTCCTTTTATATCCCCAAATGCCGTCAATTCTCCTCGCAAAAATTTATCAACTTCTGCATCTGGGTGTATTGGTGTTTCGACTGTTGTGGCTATGGACAATCTCTCCTCTTGATGGTTTACCAAACAAAACTGTTCTATTGCCGTACAAGAAGTTCCATTCGTGGGCTAAGTCGTCGATGACTCCTGGGAGTGTCAGTAGGGCGATATCCATGTTCCTCAGCCCTAATGTGATGTTCACTTCGGCCTGTTCGCGGACTCCGCTATTTTGGCCATCTGCCAACCGGACTCGACGTTTGGCTGCGCTTCGTCGGCCTACGTTGATCAGTTCATGAGCTGGCTTCTCGCTACCGAAGCTCTTGGGCTGTCCTGTTCGGCTCCCGCTCACACCGCCCTCGGTGGCGGACGCCGGTCCGGTTCCTGACGGACAACCTACTGACGTGCGAACTACGATACGTCCACATAGCCAGCAATATTTCAGCATAGGATTCGTACACTAAATTGTAAAGTATCCCTCCTGGCCGCAAAATCAGCCTGACCTAGTCGTGTTTCGTCTCGTCCTCGTGGCAGGTCTGGGTCTTGTTTCGGCTTCAGTCCGCTCTTGGTACGCTTGATTGTGTGTTTTACCGCTGTCCGTTATTGCCATAAATCGTGGTCGATTATGTCTCTGAGCTGATTCTGAGTGGCTGTATTGAGGAGCTTTGTGACGCGTCTGTGGTGGCTCCATGCGTCGTCGTGGTAATTCCGTGTGTCTCCGTTGTTCCATGCTGCTCTATTGTTTCAGCTTTTTATTTATTTGCTTAAACGGCTGACAAATTTCGCATTGTTGGACATGTGCGCTTACGTCTCTGTATAAGGCTGGCGAATAGTAGCGTGCTGTCATTCGGGCTATTGTTTTCCTACTACCTGTATGACCTGCGGCGGCGGTGTTTTGGTTTTTGCTTAGGACTTGCCTTCTTTTTATGCGAGATGTGCCTTTAGGGATTTCCGGATTCTTCACTAAAGTCTGGGAACTTCCTGGAATTTTTCGCTGTGTCCATAGTCGAGCCTATGAAGCACGTGTCCTTCAGGGGTTTTCTGGATAGGGCATCTGTTGCCCTTCTCCGAAATTAGGTCAGTATCGCTCTCAAGCTATAATTGCTAGCATCCGTCTACAAGCAAAATGGCCTTGAGAAATCTGGGCATGCTAGAACGGGAGATTGTGTCAGCTTAGCTTTAGACCTTTTCAAAAGCTTCTTGGTGCTCTCCGCTCCATTGCCATTTTGGACCTTTCTTTAATAGTGGTGGGTATACTGTGGTGGAAACATCTAGAACTCTAGAACGAGCCGCCTCTACCATGATGCAACTCACAGGTTCTGTCGTAATTCCAGGGGTTTCTATTTGGCGATAGCAGCCACTTTCTCCGGATCCGTACGTATACCACCTTCGGTCACCTTATGGCCAAGGTATTTAAGTTCCTTTTTGAAGAAGTCGCACTTGTCCACTTTGATCCTCAGATTCGCTGGTCGTAACCATCATCCGTTCTCAAGTTGTGCATGTGCTCCTTGCGTGTTTTTCCGATCACAATAATATCATCCAAATATGCAAACGAGTCCAATCACGCGATCGATGGCCCTTTGAAAAGTGACTGGTGCCGAATGCAGTCCGAATGGCATTATCTTCCATTGGAACAGTCCTTTTCCTAGACTTGTGAATGCCGTCATACCTCGACTCTCTTTTTCCATCGGGATCTGCTAGTATCCATCTTTAAGGTCCAATCTCGTAATAAATTTTGTTTCTTTCAGCTGGTCCAGGATGTGGTGGACTCGGGGCAGCGGATTAACATCTTTTATTGATGTGCTGATTAGTTGCCGAAAGTCCACACAGAGGCGCCACTTTCCCGTTTTCTTTTTCACTGTTTGGGCTTCTTGAGGGCTCGATGCATTTGTTTTCTCGGCTTTCATTTTGAGATTTTTATGGAAGTACCGCTGTTTAATTGGCCGATCGTCACTCATAACAATACGATGCTCAGTTTTAGGCGATGATCCTTTTATATCTCCAAATGCCGCCAATTTTCCTCGCAAAAATTGTCCAATTTGAGCATTTGGGTGTGTTGGTGTTTCGACTATTGTGGCTACGGGCAATCTCTCCTAAGTCGTCGATGACTTCTGTAAGTGTCAGTAGGTCGATATTCATGTTCGTCAACCCTAGTCTTATAATCACTTCGACCAGTTCTCGGACTCGCTGTTTCGGCCATCTGCCAACCGGACTCGTAGTTCGGTGCGAACTACGAATCGCAATATTCCAGCATAGGAATTGTAAAGTATCCCTCCTGGCCGCAAAATCTGCATGACCACGTTGGGTTGCTTATATGTGCTGAAATGTTGTCTCGTCCTCAGGGCAAGTCTTGGTTTCGTTTAAGCTTTGGTCCGATCTTGATACGCTTGATTGTGTGTTTTACCGTTGTCCGTCATTGCCATAAATCGTGATCGATTATGTTTTTGAGCCGATTCTTTATGTCTGTATTGTGAAGCGTCCTGACGCGTCGGTGGTAGCTCCATGCATCGTCGTGGTGATTCTATGTGTCTCCGTTATTCAATGCTGGTCTGTTGTCTCAGCTTTTTCCTGTCCGCTTCGAACTCCTCGAACGCTTCGGCCAACTGCAGCAATTCTACCAAATTGTTGAGCTGATACGGCCTGGTGTAAGCTCGTAGATTCGCGAGGCTGTTGTTGTATATTTTATTTAGTTCTTTTTCCTCTGAATATTGCAGTGACCGCATGAACGTCTGCTTTCCACCATATACACTTTAAACGGTTCGTGCTTCGTTTGCCGTCTTCGGGTAACTTCGTCCTTCTTGTTTTCGAAGTAGTCTCTTGGAAGGAAATACTCCTGAAAACTTTGGACGAATGCTACCCATCTCGTCCATTACCGGTTGTTGGCTATGTACCACTTAAGAGCCATTCCCTGAAGTAATTCGGGCATGGCCCTGGAAATTAAATTCAGGTTCAGTCCATAAGTATCTGCGGACCATTCGACTTGTTCTAGAAATTCCAAAGGCAAAGGCCGTCGAAACGAAAATTCCTGGGAATTAGTCGTTGCGTGATGTAATTTAGAGCATTTTGCCAATATATCTCCACGCTTATACAAACACCAAAAGCTGATAAGCACTTCAACCCAAATTGTGTGTGGTTGTAAGTAGGCGCGTGCACAACGCAGCCGGACTGATCATTTACGTTTTCATGGATTAACTTTGAAGGTCGTCTGGCATTAGCTGATAATAAATTCGGAGTTATGTGAATGCAATCAATTTATTGTCCTCTGGACAATAGATAATACCCGCTCAATCGGGATTCTTGGGATGAAGAGGCTCTCCTGGGTGAAACACTCCTTCGCACTTTTGTCACTCCGAATAGCGACGCTTCCGAAGACGACTCAATGGAAAATAACTGCAACCTTGTCGGGATATATCGTTCCCTCAGTGTAAATTATCAGCCGTATGTAGCTTGCTAGAGATGGTGGCAGGTCTGGCCTTTTCTTTTTTCCCAAAGAAACTGCCTATAACAGTTTGGAATTGTTCGGTCGAATATTTTTCTTTTACCACTGACCTACCTTTTATTCCCTACAGCACTATAACAATAATACATATATATATAGTACGCACTACTTGTTATATGTTAACTCTGGAGTTACAATCCATGTTTTCTTCGACGGCTTCTTTCTCTTAATAACCTTGACAATTTGACCGCAACAAGATCTCAGCTTGAACCGCACGCCTGTTGAAAAGCTTCTTACTCAGAGTTTATTAAATGGGCGATTTCGTACTGCGTTTTGAGTGGTTCTGTTATTTTCGCTATCTGCATATTTCTTCGCTTGAGCGAACTAGTTTAGAGTGGACCAATAATTGTATCAAAAAAATATTATTATTGAACGACTACTGCATCCCCCTACTAAATCCGAACAGACCGAACGGCATCATTTTATATTGGTATAATGGTCTGTTTGGAATTGTAAATGCCGTATATTGACCTGTTTGGTGTTGAACATCCAAGCCTAAATAGAGCTGGCGTTAAACGGATCAGAATGCCATTGATGTCCGGCAAAGAATATGGATCACGCTTACTCACTTTATTAATTTCTCTAGAATCAAGACACAATCTGCATTTGTCTCCTTTCTTTACTTAAACACACTTACTACTCCAGAGACTTATTGACTCCTCAATGACGTCAAGTGAGAGCATATTATATATTTCGTAAACATCATTTTCTCAATAGCCGAATAGGCGATACAGGCAAATGTCGTTGTTTAACTGGGATAGGTGATCCAACGTCTATTAAGTGAGATGCTAAACTAGTTCGATCTAATCCCTCAGTGCTGAATGATGGAAACATATTTATTACCTTATCCAGACGTTTTCTTTCTTCTAGAGATAGAGTATGAAATTTTTGGTCTTCGGTGCTATTTGAAGCTCCAACATCTAATTTTGATACTTCTGCCGAGAGGGTTATCTTATTTAAAAGTCAAAATTTCTCCCAGAAGTCTTTGCCAAGATAAACATCTTGTTTAACTTCTGGTATGATAAATAATTCAAGGTTAGCAGTGCAGTCTCGATAACTTATATTTGTTTTGAGCTTAGCTACTAGCTTACTAACAGTTTCGTTCGTTGTTCGAAACGTGCCTGCACACTTCTTGGTTTTGTTCTGCGTTACTAAATCTTTCTTATCGTGGCTCCGGAATCTAATAATGCGATATACTCCTGGCCTTCTATAGTCACGTTAGTTAATAATCTATTTTCCGAGTTGAGAAAAATAGCAGAAATAATTTTTCGCCGGTTTTGCTTAACGATTTTCTAAAACTCTCTTAAGGGTTTGTCGAGAGTTTCGGCTTCGCTATAAGCTTAAAAAGATCTAACTCATTTAATATTTTCTTACGGATAAGTCTATAATTTTCTAATCCTTTGTGTAAAGGAATAAGTGAAAAATAAGTTGGTTCTATGGATATATTTACTGGTGAGATTTGTTCCTGATGTAAAAAGCTTTTTCCATCTATATTACATGTACCAGTTTTTTTCGAATTTGTTAAATCAGTGGCTCTTGAGGATGTGTCTGTTTGTTGTTGGATGACACATTCCTCTGTCGGTTTCCCGAAGAGTTAGATTTTCCACAATGGGACTTCCAGGTATCATTCGCACTGCAATCGTGACAAAAGATTTTAAAATTTTCGTCGACTCGTTATTAAATTTTGTATGTCGACGGATCTCTCTCCTTAGCAGTGATCTATTACGGATGTTCAGGTGGAGTAATTCATGATGAACACTGGGCTTAACAATTCGAGTTAGCAATTTTTCTAGTTCATACTCAGCTATACCGTTCATGAGCCTATCCGTGAGATCTTCTATAGCACATTGATAGTCATCGAAAAGCTCATTATCGCCTTGACGTCGATTTCTACTCCCATATATCATTATCAGTTTCTATGTCTTCGAAACTTTTCCGGAATTTTCCACAAAAATTATGACTTTCCAGTATCAATCATTCGCTTTACCACTTAACAATGGATAGAGATGTTCGCATAGAAGTTTGTGATCATTGTTAAGATTCTGTCCGGTAAGTGACTGGACACGATAAATAAATTCTTAATTTCTCATACCATTTTTCGAACCATCGAATTTAATGCGCTTGAAAGGTTAAGTAACAACGCGGAGCGGTTCAAGGTTGGTTATTCGTTCCCTACGTTATGAGTTGGTGCTGTATTGTTTAAATTTGGGGCTTTTCTAGGCGAAGCAAGGTTATTTGTTTGTTGTAAAATTGCGCAGACGTTTTCTAACAACTGCGGTAGTTGGATAGTGTCTGTGGATCTCGGCTTGGGTATTCAGTGAAAGATGACTGCCGTTACCGGGATAAGCTTAATTACGATCTGAGTTTGTTCTTTCTCTAGATCTAATTGATATACCTCGTCTAGGAGACGTTCCTCGATTCTTATTCGAATATTGTTGTCTCCTTGTCATTATGGTCTTGAGATTCACTTGCACTGGGTTGTAACGATCCCTCTTGCTGCAATTCAGCGAATAAGGTATTATTGGAAAATGTCAATGGCATAGCAGTGGAGTCTGCCGAACATGTCGGACAGTTTGGAAACTTCCTAATTTTCTCTAAAATGTAATGCTTATGAAATTTGTGTTTACATGGGGTAAATTCCAAGTTAATATTACATTCGGTTCTATGAAATTTATTTCATAGTTTTTTCTTGTTTTTGTGTATTTAAATTCAACTTTCGTTTGTTTCAAGATACCGTTTATACATTTGTTTGTTTTTGTTTCTTTTCTGTTGCTGAATAAATTTTATTCTTGTGTAAATAATATTTATCTCTAATTTTTTCGGTTAAAATATTATTTCCTTCGTCTGGATATGGTATTATTGAATATAAAGTTTCTTGTGACAGAGTTTTCGGTATATATGATATTATTATAATTTCATTTGTCTTGGGTTTTATCCAAGTTTGATGTTTTTATATTTAACAATTTTTCTAAATCGACATTTAATAAATGATCATGTTTTAGTAATTTTGGGTTAAAAATTCCCAATCTGGTCAGTTCCATCCCCATCTCGCTATCTTCAATGTTTTCAGTGAATTGTTGTATGTTAAACAGTAATAAACTTAGCTTTGTGTTCTGTTGTGATTTTTCTGTCATGCCGTCCATTTTTTCTATCCCATGATTGACTGCTTCTATGACTTGGTTTAGTTCGTTTAGTTCGTTTACCTGTATGCTATTAGCCTCTAAATCGTGTATTTTTTAAATAAGTTCTGTTTCGTCGTCTTCAGTTAATGTGCCAAATAAATATTTGTAACCTTTTCCTACTAAATTTAGGAGTCCTCGTTTCTGTCTTTTGATTATTTTTATTCCGTTCATTTCTCTATGAAATTTTTCTACTAGATATTCTATTTGGGGTAGAGCACTAAAATCATGTGTCTGAGATATTAAATCTTTTTGAGTATTTTCGGTTTTTGTCAGGTTTACTGTTAGGCAATGGTATTCGAAATCTGAAGGTATGCTCAATGAGCCTGTTTTAAATAAAACGTACCCGTTTTGTGCTTTTACTTGGCTTATTTCTATATTTTGGGTATTACTCTGAGTTATTGTTAGCGTTAGTATTATCATTATTAGCAGATGGACCTGTAGATGAATCTTCCGTAGTTGACCTGAAAATATTGTTATATTTGTTTATGTTTATTTTCTTTTTCTTTTTGAATTTGGTTTTGTAATGTATGATTTTTTTTCCTCTATTCGTTTCTTCGAAATGTTTGCTATCTAACTGTCTTATTATGCCTGTTTTCCTGAATGGATTTGTTGTTTTTGATTTGATAAGTGGCATTTCTCTATAGTTTGTATCTATTTCGTAAGTTTTTCTTTTTTCGCTTAGCTTGTTGATCTTTTAATTTTATTCAATTGGGTATTGTATGCTGGTGATCCGGCATAAATGAAGATATCAGCTGGTGTTCTACCAGTAGTGCTATGTATCGTTTTATGGTTATAAGTGTAAAGTATTATTTCGGATTTTGTTAACTTATTTTCTGCGTTTGTGTCTGAATTAATTATTCTTAATTTTTCGTTGATTTTTTTGTGAAACCGCTCTAAGTCTGATATGCCGTTCTTACTTGTTGTGATTTTAATTTTAACGTTTTCTGAATCTAACCATATTTTTAATGCTGCACTCATGAATGCTGAGTCTTTGTCTGCTTTTATTTCTAACGTTTAATTTTTTAACAATGCTCTTTTTGCTTCTAACCAATCTTTACCATTTATTTCTATTAATGTACCGTATTTTGAGTATACGTCTATGCATGATAAAAATTGCTTATTATTGATCATATAAAAATCTATAACGTATTTTTCTCTAGGGTTGAATACCTCAGGTGTTATTTCATAACTAAATTGTTCCTGTGTTCCACTTTCGATATATTACAGATTTCGCATTCGTTAATTATGTTTTGTATTAGTTTTTGGTAATCTGGAATAATGGATAATATTTTTCTTTAAACATTTCTATATTTTTTTCTATTCCTGGATGTAATAGTTTTGTATGGTCGTTTAATATGATTTGTTTCGATTCTCGATAAGTTTGGATATCTTTTAATTTTTTTGTGGTTCTCATAGTTTTTATCGGACAATCTCTTTGTATTATTTCTAAATAAGCTTTTTGTAATATTGCGTAGTCACCTTCATGTGGGAAGTATATAACGCTGTTTTTTGCACAAAGATATTCTTTTATGATCTCTTTTGCTTTTTTCGTTATCTTTTCTAAGAAATTTATTATAATCTTAGTTTTGTGAAAATATCTAATTTTCTTTATTTCTTCGGTATTTCCTTTTATAAATTCTATTTGATTATTATAATTATTCAATGGTCTTTCTGTGGTTTGAATACAATTTTGACTATCTTCGTTTGCGCTATGTATTGTCGCTGCTATGCTATCTTGAGCATTCCCCATAAAATTTTCTTCTACGTTATTTTCTTCTGTTTTAATTCTTGAAAGTGCATCAGCTACGTAGTTTTCTTTGCGAGGTATGTATTTGATTTCATAATTGAATTCGTTTAGTCTTATCTTCCACCTTTGTAATTTCATGTTTGGTTCTTTTATGTTATTTAGCCATATAAGAGATTTGTGATCGCTAAGTGTTTCAAAATTTCTACCAAATAAATAGGATCGGATATTTTTCGTTGCCCATATTATTGCTAATAATTCTTTTTCTATCGCTGAGTATTGTATCTCATGCTCGTTTAAAGTTCTACTAGCATAACATACTGGTTTGTGATCTTGTGATAAAACTGCTCCTAACGCATAATTACTAGCGTCTGTAGTGAGAATTTTTTCTTGAAATCCGGATACACCAATATTGGGTCTGATATTATGAGTAACTTTAATTTCTCAAAGGCTTCTAAGTATGTTATTTCTTTTTCGTTGACTTTTGCTCCGTTTTTTAGCTTTATTGTCATTGGTTTCACAACTTTTACGAAATTTGATATGAATTTCCTGTAAAATCCACATAATCCTAGGAATCTTTTGATTTCTTTTGGAGTCTTAGGGATTGGAAATTCTTTAATGGCTTTTATTTTGATTGGGTTAGGTTTTATTCCTTCCGTTGTTATTATGTGTCCTAGAAATTCAGTTTCTTTTTTCATAAATTCGCACTTATCTAGTTGTAGTTTTAGATTTGCTTCTCTGAGCTTTCTAAAAACTTTCTTTAATGCTAATATGTGTTCTTCCAATGAAGTGGAATACACTATTATGTCATCCATGTAAACTAGACAATTTTTGTGAATTAAGTCTCCTAAAAGATTGTTCATACAACGTTGAAAGGTTGCTGGTGCATTTTTCAAGCCAAATGGCATTCGTGTATATTCGAAATGTCCTGCTTTGGTTGAGAATGGTGTTTTTGCTATTGATTTTTCGACCATCTGAATTTGATGAAATCCCTTAGCTAAATCGATTGTTGTGAAATATTGACATTTTCCTAACTTGTCTAATATTTCATCCATTACGGGTATTGGAAATTTATCGCTAACTGTTTTTTCGTTAAGGCTGCGATAGTCTACGACTATTCTATATTTTTTCTTTCCTGATGCATCTTCTTTTTTTGGTACTACCCAAATAGGAGAACAATAAGGTGAATTAGACGGTCGTATAATACCTTGTTGCATCTTTTCTTTCATTTGCTTGTTAACTTCCACATCATAACTTTGTGGATATTTATAAGGTTTCCTATAACAAGGGTCCTCATTTTGTATTCATAACGTGTTTTACAGTAATAAATTCAAACAAAATTTTTGTTAACGTGAATTTTTCTTCTCTATTTAGGTGTTCTAATCTAAATTGACTGCTTTCCACTAATTCGTTTCCTAATGCGTATGCTGTATGTATATCTTTTATTAGTGGTGGGTCATTATATTCTTCTTCCTTATTTTCGTTATTATATTTAAATAAAAATTGAAAATTATTTAGTTTAACAAACTGATCTTCGTAATTGATCATGCCTTAAGGAACGTTCGGCCTAAGAGGATGTCAAAATTGTTGGAAAAATTATATATGTAAAATTTCCGATCTGTTGGACAAAGTTTGCTAGGGGCTAATGATATACTAGTATTTAATTTTATTTCTCTACTTATGGTTTGACAAGTAATATTCTCTTTAGAAGTTTTGTAATTAAAGAAAATTTTTTTCATTATATTTACCGATGACCCCGTATCTATTAAGCATCGCATTTGTTGGTTATTCATAATTATTCTTATGAATAGGGTTCTGCGTTCGTTTCCGAGGCTGTTTGATGAAAATTTTCTGTCCAGTCCATTTTTGATTGTCCAGTATTACTAGGTCTTTGTCTTTTCGTATGTTGGTTAGGTGGTCTGGTATTATTACAATCTGATTGATAATTGATTGGGTTTTGCATTCTGCCTTGGTTTAATTTTAGTTGATATTTGTTATACAATTGTTTATTAACCATTGGTTCGTTTTGTGAATTTTGATTTCTATAATTCTGATTATAATTTGGGTTGTAATTTTGTTGAGTTTTTGGATAATATTTGTTATTACCTTTATTGTAATGTGTGTCATTTGCTGGTTTTCTTATTTCTAACATGCGGTCTTCGTATAAACCTAATTCTTGGGCTACTGCTTTAAATTTATCGGTTGTTGATATATCATATCTGGCTAACTGCATGTATAACCTGTCTGGAAGTCTTTTATGTATAACATCTCTAACCATATTATTTAATGCATTTGAGTACAATGTTTTATTTTCTGCATTATTTTCTATTACTAACTTATTTAATATTACAAAAGATTTTTGCTCGAGTTCTTCGAGGAACTTACGAATACTTCCTCCAAAATATGTGTTGTAAACTCTTCTTAGCAGTTCCTCACATGGTGTTTGTGTTTTGAAGGTGGAAATTAGTATGCTCCGTAATGCTGCCAATCTCCTGGTAAGTGCCTGAGTGATGTCCTCATTGCTTCTCCATATAACTGCATCTGGATTGCGCTGTACATTATTAATTTTTGCCTTGGGTGAACGCTTGGGAAGAGTTCCATTATGAAGTCGAACCTTCTCCCAGTTCGTCCGTTTCTCCACCGAAGGTTGGTACTTGGCGAATTTGCCCGAGTGCTTGGTTCAATGTTGCTTCCAACAACATTTTGTTGTTTTTTTTTGTGAAGGTTTATTGTACAAAAAAAATTCTTCGTCGTCGGCCTCGCGTAGTTATGTTCACTTTTTTTTTTTTTTTTTAAAGATTTTCAAGGACCACGGCGTTTTTTTTTCGCGGAACACTAGTACGTTTTCCAGAAAGGACTACGACGTTTCACAATATATTTTTGTTATCCTACCGGCTGCGCCAATCAAAAGTCTGACAACGATTTTGATTAGAAAAAATACAATTTTTTATTCAAAAACACGTCTTCTCAGATTGGTGTACAAAATGTAACTCAGCTTATGCTAGTGGTTTAATCTATAAGGAAACCTCGCACTTACATCCTATCTCTTGGTCTGTTTATGGGGGTCTCTTTTGGTAGTTGCATTCTTTGTTTATGCTTATCGTATCTATTAATAGACAGTGCGTCTGCGGTGTTGACATGCTGTGATACTTTGACCTGCCATCTATGTAGGGGTTTTTTTTGGTGGTTGCATTCTTTGCTTATGCTTATCTTATCTTGCCTGCTATGATTATATTAATAGAAAGTGCGTCTGCGGTGTTGGCATGCAGTATGATAAGCGTGAGTGTATGTGAGTGTAGACATGAGGGATCTGCGTGATCTGAATTTGTCACTATATATATATATAAATATATAAATATATATAATTCTCTATGCTTGGTATATTTAAACTATGGAGTTATAATCGCATATTTTCTTCGATGACTTCTTTCTCTCAATAACCTTGACAACTTGATCGCAACAAGATCTCGACTTGAACCGTACGACTGTTCAAAAGCTTCTCACTCAGAGCTTATTGAGTGAGCGATTTCCTGCTGAGTTTTGAGTGGTTCTGTTCTATTCGCTATCTAAATATTTCTTCGCTTGAGCGCCCGCCTAAGCACCAACACCTAGTTTAGAGTTTTCCAATAATTGTACCAAAAAAAATATTATTATTGAACGACTAATACACCCCACACCGCCACACATAATGAACCAAGACTTACTCATATTTTATCTGGGATGAACAAAGAAGCTAATTTAGAATTAAACTTTTTGATTGCATTACTCTAAGCGAAGTTTCGGGCATAAATTGAATCTCCGACTTTAAATTGCCAAATTTAAATTTCTTAATAGACTATAATCTTTCCTATATAAAATCATATTCTGACCGAATGACAGGAAATAGGGAGAGTATACTGTAACGTCCACTAGTGGCATTTAAATTTCTGTCCCAGTTAGTATGTTTTCTAACAATATAAGCGGCTATGACTGATCGGTTCAATCTCTCACTGGCATTAACTTGTGGCGAATATACGGCAGGACACTTTTATGTTATACCAAAACTAATAAGGAAAATACTTGATTTAAATTCTGATCCATTATCTGTCAGGATAACTTCCGGTACTCCAAAAGTGTAAAAGAGTGATCCTTCAAGATAATCACAAATTTTCGGTGCCGTGAATTTCTTCAACGGACTCACAATTGTGAGTAGCCCAATATTACCGGTTTTCGTACGAGGATAGGGTCCTAACAGATCAAACTAACTTCTGAAATGGTCTATCAGAGGTGAATGGCTTTCCCATTGGAGGTTTCAGAACTATATTTGGACTTTTAGTAGTGCGGCATATTTCACATTCTGTTATATATGTTCTTGTTTGACTGACCGTGTGTGGCCAGAATAAGTATCTTTTTAGTTTTTCAACCGTTTTACACAACCCACAATGCGCCGAGCTTGGAACGTCATGAGCTAGAGTTTCCAAATGAAGTCTCCTTATGCTTTTCCTCAATGGCGAACTCCGTTCTTTTATAAACATAATTGTCAATTACTTTCAAGTCTGGTAACTTGGAATGATTTAACTTAATGTTTTCAATCAGACTCCAATATTCTGGTGATTTAAAATGTTCTGAGACAAAATCTCTTATCGGTCCAATGCCAAGAACTTCTTCATTTGCTGGGTCATTCTGACGTGATTATGCATGGTCTGTAAATTCCACGAATTCATGTCCCTCAATGTAGGAATGAGACTTTTTAATACCTTTGATAACAGGAAAACATTCCAATTCAGTAACCGAAAAGTTACGTTGGACTTTATTTAATTTTCAGACATGTAGGCAATTGGTAATTCTCTCTCTTGAGCTAATACGCAACCGATATCATACATGCTTGCGCCACAAAGCAAAATAAACGGTTAATATTGCAGAATTCGTTATACAAGATTTTAAAGTTTCGCAAGACTGTTGAGCCTTCCCTTTCCATTCTAAACGTTTTTTCCTTGTTAAGAACTCTCTTAATTCAAAAGTGACAGAAGCGTAGTTTTCCTCAAATCGCCTGTACCAACCAGATAATCTCAAAAATCTGCGTAATCTTTTAGCGTAGTAGGCACCGGGAACTCTAAAATAACTTCTAATTTGTCTGGGTTTGTTCTTATTTGACTATCCCCAATTTTAAACCCAAGGTATGTAATTTCTGCAATGCAAAAGTTCGATTTACCATTGTTAAAAGTGAGATTAGCTTTTCGTAAACTTAAAGCTATTTCTTGTAATAGAATTATATGAGAATCGAAATCATCGCACAAGACTAATAGATCATCCAAGAAAACGAATACACGAGTTCGTAGATGGGCTGGGATAACTCGATCCATTAAGCGACTTAAAGTTTGGGCGGCATTACAAAGACCGAACGGCATAATTTTATATTGGTATAACGGTCTGTTTGGAATTGTAAACGCCGTGTATTGGCGTGATTGCTTGTCTAAAGGAATTTGCCAATATGCGTGTTTCATTTCCAAGCCGGTGATAAATCGAGCTGGCGGTAAACGGATCAGAATGCCACTTTATTAATTTCTCTAGAATCAAGACGCAATCTGCATTTGTCTACTTTCTTTACTTACACACATTTACTACTCCAGGGACTTGTCGACTCCTCAATGACGTCAAGTGAGAGCATATTGTCTATTTCCGTAAACATAATTTTCTCAATAGCTGGCTATACAGGCCAATCTCGTTGTTTAACTGGGGTAGCTGATCCAACGTCTATTGAGTGAGATGCTAAACTAGTTCGACCTAATCCGAGAGTGTGATCTTATTTAAAATTAGGAATTTCTCCCAGAAGTCTATACGAAGATAAACATCTTGTTTAAGTTCTGGTTTGAAATATAATTCAGTGTCAGCAGTGCAGTCTCGATAGCTTATATTTTTTTTTGAGCTTAGCTTCCTTACTAAATGTTCCGTTCGTTGTTCGAATCGTGCCTACACTCTTCTTAAATGTGTTGTGCGTCACTAAATCTTTTGCAGCGTTTGCCCCAACACAACTTATCGTGGCTCCCGAATCTTATAATACGATATACTCCTGGCCTTCTATAGTCATGTTTGTTAATAATCTATTTTCCGAGTTGAGAAAAATAGCAGAAATAAATTTGCGACGGTTTTGCTTAACGACTTTGTCGAGAGTTTCACGGATAAGTCTATAATTTTCTAATCTTTTGTGTAATGAATGTATAGTTCTTGTTTTCACCGATTTAATGTCGTTATAAAATTGTTCATGTCGGCGGATCTCTCTCTTTAGCTGTGATCTATTACGGATATTCAGGTGGAGTAATTCATGATGAACACTGGGCTTAGGATTTCGAATTAGCAATTATAATAACTCATACTCAGCTATACCGTTCATGAGCCTATCGGTGAGATCTCCTATGGTACATTGATAGTCATCGAACAGATCTTTTACGTCTTGACGGCGATTTCTTAACATCTCCAATATGTCATAATCGTTCTCTATATCTTCGAAACTTTTCCGGAATTCTCCATAAAAATGATCCCAACTAAAATCGGAGAATGTACGGTTGAATTTCCAGTACCAATCATTCGCTTTACCACTTAACAATAGATGGAGATGATCGCATAGAAGTGTGCGATCATTGTTAAGATTGTGTCTGGTAAGTGACTGGATACGATAAATAAATTCTTTAGTTCTCATACCATTTTTCGAACCATCGAACTTAATGCGCAAATTAAATGCCATAGCAGTGTAGTCTGCCGAACATGTCGGACAGTTTGGAGCCTTCCTAATTTGCTCTAAAATGCAATGCTTATGAAATTTGTCTTTGCATGGGGTATTTGCTGTAAGTTCGACTTCTCTTAAAACTTCAGTGAATACAGGTTCTTTGATCCATTTTTTTGAATAGGTAAAAATCGAAGACGATCCAAAACACGTGCAAGCAAAGCAGCTGTCAAAAATTAAGTGAACATTCAAAATGGCCGAGCTTGTCGGCATAAGTGAGAGACATGAGTACCAACATAACGCTACAAAAAAATCTAAATTCGAATATACGAAACCCGCGAAAATTCAAAATTCGCGATACTTTTTGAACACACCTCGTATACAACAAAAAGGGTCAGATGCTCGTAAAGCAACTGTAATATCTTCTTGGCTACGTCTTACAACCATGGTTGATTTAGAAGATGTTAAATAAAATAATAAATAATTGAAATCAAGATCAGAAAAAAAAAATTATATTTGATTAAATCGTAATAATTGCGATAGTTGATTTTGATTATTATAATGCTGTCTGCCTTTCTCACATGCTAAAATTTTTACAACATTTTGATTTTGGTACATGAGTTATTAGACGAAAATAGCGACAGCAGTTATAACGTAATTCTAAATGATTTAAAATACTATATTTGTAGTTGTTGGTTTATCCTAGTCGATTAATCCCATTTTACGGAATTGAAATCGAAATATCCAAAACAAATCCTCCAAACGTGGAGGAAAAAATTCTAATTATTTTCTAAAAATATCCAACTCTAAAGGTATTGCTCTACTAATGTGGTCTAGAATAGACAAGTAAGTTGCTCGGCCCCTCATTTTGGGCGGCAAAAATGTGTAGTGTACCTGGGTCTTATTTCTTTCTATGTAAGCTATCTTTTTTTTTTAGTTAGTTGTTCTTTACTAATGATCGGCTGGTGGGACAGCCAATTTAAGCGACCTGTGCATTGTTGAGCTCGAAGTGCGCACTCTTGCTATGCTCGTCTTATCTCGCCGTACTGTCGGCGTTTTTTTTCACTCAAGCAATACGGGTGTACTCTGCGACATTTAAATATTGCGCGTTTACAAAAAAAAAACAAGTAACAAAAACTGAAATTAGATTCTCTATTATTGGTGACGCCGACACGTCCTGTAAACTACACTGAGTCACTAGTCCTGTTAGAGGGCACATAGATGGTGGTTGTCCCTCCTCTCTACCCACCCTACCATGATATTGATATCAATTTCTTTCATTATCCCTTGGACGGACTCTATAAATTAACTTAGCTTGCATACTAGACAGACAAATACTACTCCTTAGCACTTCATTTTAAATAACTTTCAAATTTATATAATCAAAAAAACTTTACGATTACTTTTCTTATTATTAGTGATTAGGAGAGACACTCAAGGTAAATTAGAGCATTTCGCCAATTTATCAAAGTTTTTTTTTTATGGTCAGCTCAAATTTTATGATTTGTTTGTTCACGCTTATACAAAACACCAAACTCTGAAAAGCACTTCAATCCAAATTATGTGTGGTTTTAAGTAGACGCGTGCACAACGCAGCCGGACTGATCATTTACATTTTCATGGATTAACTTTTAAGGTCATCTGGCACTAGCTGATAATAAATTCGGAATTATTTGTTGCAACCAATTTATTGTCTCCTGAACATTAGAGAATATCCGTTCAATCGGGATTCGTGGGATGAAGAGGCTCTCCTGGGTGAAACACTCCTTCGCACTTTTGTCACGCTGAATAGTGAAGCTTCCGATGTCGACTCAATGGAAAATAACTGCAGCCTTGTCGGGGTATATCATTTCCTCAGTGTAAATTATCAGCCGTATGTAGCTTGCTAGAGATGGTGGCAGGTCTGGCCTTTTCTTTTTTCCCAAAGAAACTGCCTATAACAGTTCGGAACTGTTCCGTCGAATATTTTTCTTTTACCACTGACCTACCTTTGATTCCCTACAGCACTATAACAATAATATATATATATATATATAAATATATATATATATATATATATACTTATAACACTACTTGTTATATGTTAACTCTAGAATTACAATACATGTTTTCTTCGACGACTTCTTTCTCTTAATAACCTTGACAATTTGACCGCAACAAGATCTCAGCTTGAACAGCACGCCTGTTGAAAAGCTTCTTACTCAGAGTTTATTAAATGGGCGATTTCGTACTGCGTTTTGAGTGGTTCTGTTATTTTCGCTATCTGCATGTTTCTTCGCTTGAGCGGCCGCCTAAGCACCAACAGCTAGTTTAGAGTGGACCATTAAAGTACCAACAAATATTATTATTGAACGACTGCTACAATATGCGGGTATATCTCTGTACAATCGCATATGACCTGCGAAGGCGGTGTTGTGGTTTTTGCTTGACTTGTCTTCTCTTTCCGGTGGACACACACAGTATCCAGGCTACCACATCCTCAGTTACACCTCAATGTGGGATGTGTCTATAAAGATTTCCTGATTCTTCACTATAGTCTGAGAACTTCCTGGATTTTTAGCTAGGTCAGACCGCATCTTTTGGATACAGTTACAGCTCTTATTTGCCTGGTCCATCGCATCGGCCACAGTTGAGACTCTGAAGCACGTATCTTTCAGGGGTTGTCGGGATAGGGCATCTGCAACAAAATTAAGGTTTCTCTTCCTGTACTTGACATCAAGGTCGAACTGTTGCAGTTCCAGTGCCCATCTCGCGATCCTGCCTGATGGGCCGCCGATGGAGTTCACCCACTTCAATGCCATATGATCCGTAATGATAGTAAAGTGGTATCCTTCCAAGTAAGGTCTTAGCTTCCTTATGTCCCAGATCATTGCAAGGCACTCTTTTTTTGTCGCAGAGTAGTTACCCTCAACACCATTTAAAGATCTGCTTGCGTACGATATGACCCGTTCGCCCTCCTCTGAGTTTTGGGTCAGTATCGCACCCAAGCCATAATTGCAAGCAAAATGGTCTTGAGAAGTCTGGGCATGCTAGTACAGGGGACTATGTCAGCTTAGCTTTTGACCTTTTCGAAAGCTTTTTGGTGCTTTCCGCTCCATTCCCATTTTGTACCTTTCTTTAATAATGTGTGTGGTGCGTATACTGTGGTGGAAACATCTGGAATGAGCCGCCTGTACCGTGATGCAACTCCCAGGTTCTGTCGTAATTCCTTGACTTTTCCAGGGGGTTTCAACTCGGCGATAGCAGCTACTTTTTCCGCATCCGTATGTATCCCTCCTGCGGTCACCTTATGACCAATGTATTTAAGTTCCTTTTTGAAGAAGTCGCACTTGCCCACTTTGATCCTCAGATTCACCGCTCGAAACCGTCGGAACACTTCTCTCAAGTTGTGCATGTATTTCTTGCGTGGTTTCCCGATCACAATAATATCATGCAAATATGCAAACGCATGCGGCATCATTTCGGGTCCAATCACGCGATCGAGGCACTTTGAAAAGTGGCTGGTACCTTCCTTTGGAACAGTGCTTTTCCTGGAACTGTGAATTTCACCATTACGATTGGAGCGCTGTGTGGGCTTTTTGAGGGCTCGATGCAACCTTTGGGTAACAGTTTGTCTAATTGTTTATTTATCTCGGCTTGCATTTTGAGATTTTTAGGAAGTTACCGCTGTTTAATTGGCCGATGCTCAGTAATAGGCGATGTTCCTTTTATATCTCCAAATGCCGCCAATTTTCCTCGCAAATATTGTCCAATTTGTGCAATGGATGTATCGGTGTTTCGACTGTTGTGGCTACGGTCAATCTCTCTCTTAATGTTTTGCCTCGTACTTTTGGATGCTTACTAGTAACCATGCACAATCCAAAACTGTTCCCATGCCGGACAAGAAGTTACATTCGTGGGCTAAGTCATCGATGCTTCCTGAAAGTATCAGTAGGGCGATATCCATGTTCCTCGGCCCTAGTCTGATGTTCATTTCGACCAGTTCTCGGACTCCGCTGCTTCGGCCATCTGCCAACAGAAAATGTAGTTAGGTGCGAACTACGATACGTCCACATATGTATAGCAATATTCCAGCATAGGATTTGTACACTCAACTACACGTTGGGTTACTTATATGTGTTTAAATGTTATCTCGTCTCGTCCTCGGGGCAGGTCTTGGTTTCGTTTTAGCTTCGACCCGCTTTTTATACGCTTGATTGTGTGTGTTGCCGTTGTCCGTCATTGCCATAATTCGTGGTCGATTATGTTTTTGAGCCGATTCTTTTTGTCTGTATTGTGAAGCATTTTGACGCGTCAGTGGTAGCTCCATGCGTCGCTTTTTCATGTCCGCTTCGAGCTCCTCGAACGCTTCGCGTGTTTTTTCGCACAGACCCCACCTTGTGCTGCGGCTCTCCTTTTATAGGCCTTGGCTGGCCACCTTTTGTAGGGACTGTAGTGTGGTGGCGTCATCTTTTTTCTGGCCTGATCTTTTTGGTAATTTTCCACTGCCCATTTGGTGGCGCCATCCATCATCTGCCGTCAGTGTAAGTATGGATAACAATATTGCGCCCGCAATACTCCTCACACACTAACGGCACATGTGCTGACGGACATGTGTGTCAGACACGTTCAAATGGCACCTGCATGGTTATATGGCTCCTAACAATATTAACAGCAAGTTATTTGTTAACGGCCGCAATACGCTTGTCGCGCTCGAACTTGCAAACTGTGCAGCTTCAATAGGTAAGTACACTGGCGCACTGTTAGCCATCACAATTTAAATAATTCGTGTAGCCGCCCAGGCACAATTTGGTTATGGCAGCCGCCACGTTTTGGGAAGACGCCTATACACCAAAAAACTTTTAAGTAACATGCAATGCACGGTTTTATAATATGTTTACACAATTACTATTCAATATTGGTGGGAACGCACTTTTCACAAATTATATTATTGAGCTTCAATAAGGAGATGCCGCCAAGTTATTTACAATAAGAATTTTGTTCCGCACGTCGTCAATTGCATAAGAAAAATTCATAGGCCGAGAGAGAGTTGCTGATAAGGTCACCGTGCGAACTGTCGATTATCGATTGATCGTTGTTACAGTCACTTCCCAAAAACGTTACCAGTACCAATTCTTCTCATTTTCTGTTAACATTACACCAATAGAAGTTCCTGGCGGTTACGATCTAATATGACTGAGTGCCACCAGATCTTTAAGTGCAGTATTGCAGTTTCGAAGATGTGATGCCGCACATAAATCCAGATGACATGCGGTTTACTGAGCAACAATAAAGGGTGTTTTTCGAAGCTTTCGAAGACAACGTTATCTAGCCCGTAGCGAATGCAACGATTGTATAAGTTGATGCTCTTCAGCTACTGCAAGATACGGTTCCAAGTGATTATGATGTTATATTTAGCATTGATTAATTGCGTGTCAATTTTGCTGATTTTACCTGAGAAAATCTCCTCCGGTTGAAGTCAAATCTTGAATCTCAGAAATTCAGCTTTCCGGCAAATGTAGAATTCGTATCTGAATGTTGTTTTATCATGCACAGCATTTTGCGTATCTCACTAAAAATATACGACAGAATTATACTTGTTGGCCACGTATTTTCAAGGTGCACAAGCGACTAAAAACGGCCAACTTTTAAAGCACTATGATTATTTTTGAGTAATTTTGAGATCTAGGAAATCTCAGTTGTTTTGTTTCTTTTACTGCAACTTAAATGCAAAATATTTTTAAACAGACTAAACATAAATTTGTATGCTCTGACGCCGAAGGCACAAGATAATTTTGGTTTTGTGCAATGTCCGTCTTTAAGAACCCATCACAAATGGATGAACTTATCCACTTTGGCTACTAAGACCATATACTTGATGATATAAATAATTAAGTCATTTATCTCACATAATTTAAAACAATAGGCACAAAATTTGAAAGGTATTTTCTTAGTAAAACCTTTGGGTGGATCCCACACTAACTACAGTCATCAAAATTCTCAAAATTTGGCAGTCGGTTTCGACTGCTACATTTTCACTGCGCTTTTATTAATTTTACTTTTTTTCAGTTGTGTTCATTATATTCAGACATCGAATGAATAGAGTATTTTGATTTTGTGTAGTGTCCGTTATGCTGCAAGTTTATGGTTGCTCCCACCCCCAAACTAATGTATTAATAGTGACGACCTCAAAAATGGGGAAAGCGTATATTAGCGGAAAATTTAGATCTAGAGCTAGCAAACTTTCACTATCAAATGCGTGTAAGAGATTATTGAGTGGTTAAAAACATGTTTCTTTGCTACATGTGACCAGTTGGTATTCTAATTGCTAGATTTTAAATAAACTGCTAGATTTTAAATAGACAGTTAACTCAAACAAATTATTTGAACACTTTTCAATGCGACATGTAATGTCTTGTTCAAAAATCATATTTCAAAACTTTTGTGTATAAATCAAATCAAAAATTTATTAAACCTGAAAACAAAGAAATGGATCCAGAACGTAATGTTAAGCGTCTGAGAAAGCTCTTTGGGGTCTCAAGAACAATTCTGAAGCGAGCAGCACGTCGGCCTAGCATTAGTGACCAGGATAGCGAGGAGCAGCAGCGCAAACGTTTTCAGTTGCTTCGTGAAATGCGGCAGCAAAGATTGTCCAGCCTTGGTGCTAATCAAAGATATGTTTCCGAGATTTGTGGTGATTTGCTAGGTACAGATGCCGAAGAAGTAGTAACTGGCATAGTGGATGAGAGTCTTTATGTCGATAACCTTAACCAATTATTTGAAGCAAAGGGACCTATGGCTATAATGCTGAGCAACGCTGATATGATGGGCTATCCAGTGGATTCTGGACGTTATCAGGACAAACTGAGACATTTATTGGTACATCGCGCAATCTGCCTGACTGCTGGTACAGTTAGATTAATTGGTAAGTGGATTATAGTGTATAGGCAACAAAATGACAAGCCAATTGAAAATCGCTCTGTAAGCGAAGAAATAGCTATGTTTATGATTAATGCAGAAGGGCATGATTCGTGTTTAAATGTCGTGAAAACATTTGTGGAACAGGTTCTTAAGCCTTCTATTGAGGCAGTTACCGATTTTGGACTTGCGGAAAAGGAACAGCTTCAAAAGTTTTTTCATATTTTAAATATGTATAATACTTAAATATTCAGATGCGATTGTATCTTCTCGAGTAAATTTTGACGTTTCACATGATCTTTTTAAGGGGTTTTTGCTAGCTAAATGGCAAATAGAGGCCAGCTCAAAAATTGTGAGCCGCGTTAATTTAGTTGAACGTTATTTTGAGAAATGGCTACGACAGATACAAGGAATACTCGTAGAAGGAAAGCAGATACAATGCGATCCTCCAGATGTAGGACCGTTACACATGTTGGTAAATTGGCGCCAAATGATTACTAAGTTAACTTTTGTGACAGAGTTTGTAACATCGCGAGCGTTTAATAATCGTAAGGATTGCCTAACCCTATCACGTTCATCAAAACTTCTCAATGTAAGTAAATATATTAATTACCTTTGGTTTGGTTGTTAACTTTTTTTTGTCTTAGCGCTGGGATAAAATAGATATTCAGGTTACATTAGCGCTCAACGAAGCAAAGGATAATGTGCGATTCATTTCATCATTGCAGAAGTTTTGGGATCCTCTATACCGGTAACATACAAAATTATAAAACAAAATAATAAGTTGGTTTAAAATAAAGACTTTATTTTATAGTTCGTCACCAGAAGATATTATAAGTAGTTTGCCAGGCCTCATGGTAGCTATTCGTAACGTTTGCAAAACAGCGCATTACTTTAACACTTCAGTTAATTTGACAGGACTTATGGTTAAAATTTCGAACCAGCTTACTATTACAAGCAAAAATTTTATTACTGACAATACGCGTAGAAGGCTTTGGGCAATATCATCAAGTGAAATAATTGAAAAAATTGAAAAATGTCGAGATGTTATGGATAACTTCAAGAATATATATATTAATACAGTGGAGGAAATGAATAATAGTAATGAAAGACCCTGGACTGTGTCTTCTGTTTACATATTTACGTGCTTGGAAAAATTTCTACATCGTCTGGAAAAGATAAAATCTATTGCAAATACTGAAATTATATATTCAGTTTTAGATCATATATTAATTAGTGGAATGGAAAAATTTAATACAATGATAAAAACTTCTCGTATCACTATAAGTAGCAAGTTGTATGACCCATTAAATTATCGAATTGAAAAATTTGATATAGACTTTAAAGAATTTGTAAGAGAGGTTGAAAAGGCCGAGGTAGGTATGCAGCAGTTTGTAAAATTGCTTGCAAACGAATGTCCAATGGCCGAATCAATGATTCTGGTGTTAAAGCGATTCGAAGCATTGCATTTAGAATGCTTATGTCTAGATCGAAGATATTTCAAAGTTGCTGAAATGTTGGAGAAGGAGATGTTGTTCCTAAAGGATGTTTATAACGAGGAGCGCGGTAACCCATTCATTCCTCGAAATTTGCCACCGGTAGCTGGTCGCATTGTTTGGATTAGATCCATATTTAAAAAAATTGATATGCCTATGCAGACATTAAGGCTGCGACATTGTGTGCTTTCTCATAAAAAGGCACATCGAACAGTTCGATATTACAACTATTTGAATGGAATTATTTGTCATTATGAAATGGCTTACCACAAGGCCTGGTTTGATTACGTTGAAGAAGTTCGCTGTGCGTTGAACGTACCTGTTCTAACAGTTAATAAGGACGAGTCCCTTTATATGATCAATTTGGACAGTTCAATTCTTCAACTTATATCTGAGACTGAATGGATGTGGAAACTTCGCTTGGAAATTCCTAATATGGCTTCTGCAGTGGCTTATTGCAAGGAACGTATTTTAAATCCATTCAACACTTTAAAAATAACTTTGCATCGATTAGATAGATTGCGCTCATCGCTGACGCCAGTTTTTATTAATATTATGCGTTTTCGATTACAAGAAATATCAGTTATGCTAAAGACTTCATTATCTTCGATGACGTGGATATTAAGAAATTTGGAAGATTACTTAGGAAAAGTATGTTCGGTACGTAGAAATATAAATTAATTGAATAAACAGTTGAAATACAGTTTTATTTTAAATTTGCAGATAATACGAGAGGTAGAAACATTTTTTGGCTTAATTTTAGATATCGAACGACTCCGAGTTATGCAAGAAATTTATAACATATCAGAATTTTTGTACATATATATACCAAACGAACCAGTCGCTTCTTATCAATTTGTTGAGGAGAGCAACAAGCTCAGAGTTAAAATTGGTGAGTTACATTAAATTAACATGAATATATGAAAAAAAAAAATCCTTATATGAATTCGACAGAACGTATACTAGAAAAGACATCTATATGCATAGAACGTGCTGTCATCGATATTATAAACATGTTTATTGATCTGCTTGACTTTGAGCAATATGATTCAAAAGGACGGCGTGTCTTCCAGCTGCCAGCGGAAAAATTAAACGATACCAATTGGAGAACAGAGTCTTTTTTACCTATTGACAAATGGGATTTTATTCAATTTCACAAAATATACTATATACTTGGCCCCTGACGATGTCCTAAAGACATTACAATTTCGGAATTATGAGAATATACGATATGAACTTCATCACTTGCGTAATGATTGCATGGATATTTTTTCATATTATAATTCTAAAATTCTTAATGCTCTGGTGGCAAGCTCTAAGCGTTCGCTCGATTTTGTTCGACAAAATATACTAAGGTAAGATTAATACTGAATTTCTCAGCAAAGCATGCTACCAATTAAATATTGACTTATATTACTATATATTACTAGATATTACCTATATTTACTCTCTCGAAAATCCAAAAAATGTTATCAACGACCCCAACTTTTATTGATTACTAATACTTTATTTTTTTAACCGGCTGTATGGTCGTAAATCTTTGCCATCTGTGTGCAAAACTCGTAATTATCGCCTGTTTGAAAAGTCAGCCGCGGGTTCGAGTCCCGCTGCAGGCATGTTTGTTTGTTGTTGTTCTCTCTATCTTTTCACTCTTTCTCATATGGTACCAGAACGGGCCAAACATGGCCTATGTGTTTCAACCCATCGGGCTGACAGCCTTTCAAACCTAACCTAATACTTTCTTTTTGTTATGCAATTGGTTGGGAAATAAGTCTGCCCCAAAATGTCGATAAAAGAAATTGGAAGGCCACGCCCACTCTACCTCCCTAATCCAATAAACCAGGTGTAAATAGATAGAGTCAGCAAAACTGTAAGACACATTGCTAGTAACGCCCTTAAAAAATAGTGAAAAAAATTTTGCGCCAAGCCCACGCCTTCCCACAAAAACGATGAAAGCCTATCGCCTGCAATTTAAGAACTACAGTAACCAAACTTGGAAGAATCGTAATCCAATTTGTTTTTAGCCCAAGGCAGCGGGCGAAATTTCCCCGAAGCCTATATATCCAGCAACTTAAGAACTACAGTACCGAACTTGGAAGGAAGATTAATAGAAATCTACTCCAACCATTTTTTTGGAAACGACCACTCTCGCCCCCAAAATTCCAAATTTCCATATCTCTACAATTAAAGAGCTACCAATTAAAAAGGCGAACTTGGAAAGTACTTCTTGGCTACAACCATCCTGTTCCTTGTTACTTATTATCCGCTGGATTACCTTGTGGTATTAAAGCTGTTGGTTACGCCCGACTGCAATGGTTCTTTGCTACTAGCTAGTTTATATAAGCGCTCTACCATTTAAATGTTCTTTATTCTTCAAAGTCGTACAAGAGAGTAACGATCTGCCGATATATATATCTGATATGAGATTAATAAAATCAAAAACGAACCTATAAGTGAAGAATATCCATTTTAAAAATTTACCTTCTGATCGACGGATAACAAATCATTCATTGAATTGAAGGTAAATTTTAAGTGTGAATTAACTCGTTCAACTAGAACAACCTCTCATGGGAAGTATTAACAATATCTTCGGGTAATGATTTCAACTGAAAAACATCCTATAGGTTTTAACAAAGGGAATAATATTGGTCAATTATTTGGGTTTAATAAAAAAGCACTAAAACTGACTATGGATATTTTAAAGATAAATACAATTCGATTAAAAGGGAATAGTGTAAGTGGATCAGATGTTTACGCAGAATTAAGTCATGTATTGCATGAATTTGCTTTAAATGTCGCCCGACTATAAAATGAGTGAAAACCCAAAAATCTTATTTATTTCCCAGGGAACACGGGAAAGATACACTCATTAAAAATACGGATTTTTGATTAGGGTGGAAATTTAGTTGATTTACTTGATAAGATTATCACACTTCGCTTACATTTAAAACAACGAAAATTAATTTTAAGAAAAAAAAAAATGACTACTATCCTCTGAGTTATACTGTAGAAGAAAGAATGTCGTTAAGGACAACTTTCATAACCAATAACAAAAAATGCGAGAGTTTTGTTAATATTGAGGGATTGATTTCTTTGGCTAACAGCGCGTCTGTTGGCAGCAGCAGCGAAGAAATTGAATTGATTTTTGAGTTGTCAATATGTTCGAATTTAGCTTATTGTTAGTCTTTATTACATATCCAGC
>JAWNMR010000423.1:0-97236 GCA_035043845.1 Drosophila picticornis
ATATATATATGTTTTTATTATGTGGCAATTATATTTGGACCATTAATCAGCCTATTGAATGGCTGTTAAACTATGATTTGTACAGGTATGCATTAATAATAACAGTGAATCAAAATCATAACATAAACATAGAACTGGTTTTAGCTGATAATAGGGGTAGTATGGTGGAGCACCAGAGATATCTCTGAACACCTTGTTTTGCAAGACTTGAATTTGGTTTGTCCAAGACTTTGCAGCTGTGCCCCAAAATGGAATCCCATATGTCCATGTGGGCACGATGATGCTCCTGTAACCCATCAGCTTGTTGCTTAAGATTGAGTTTCGTTTTTTTGGATCTACACGCTGCAAGGAGTGGGGAAGTGGTGGATGCGAACCTTAGAGTTGAGAGTAGCACCAAGAACATCACTCCCTTCTCTAGGAGGGCCTTAGCAGCTCGGTCGCAATTGCCATCATAGCCAGCGGCCTAAGTGGATCTAAGCCTGCGAATCTGTAAGCGGACCTCACTAGGGGCGATATGTGTGATCGGTTGTAAAGGATCGAGATCTGTATTTAAAAATGCTTCAGTATCCTGTACCTGGCTGGGAGCTGCAAGTGCAAAAGGCGAGAAGCGATCTTGCAGCTCATCCGCAAACACCGATGCAATCTCTGCAACAGATCGACACCAAGTGTTGTCCGGTCGCATAATAGGGATTCGCCTGAGTGGCTGCTGCTTAACACAACGCGTTGCCATCCAGAAATTGAATACATGATTCTTATTGGGATTGGCATATGAATATGCTGGAAATATTTGCTCTTAATGTCAAACAGCTGCTTTCGCAGCTCGTGCGCAGCCCGCCTAAAGTCCCTTAGATCCGACGGATTGCGTGAGCGCATATATCGACGACGCAGTGCTCTTTTGTGTCTTACCAGAGGCTGGGCTGGTCTGCCAGGCGAACAAGGCAGTTGGCCAAGCATGGAGTATTCCACTGCCACGTTAATATTACGCTGAAATAACTCCGTAGCTTCGTTAATATCAGCCGGTGAACTCAGCTTCATGTTCAAGTTAACAAGCTGCTCCAACCTCTGACAGAATCGAAGACGTGACTTGAAAGCATTCAGAGCGGCAGCCACTCTGTAATCAACGATCAAGGGGATGTAATCAGAGTTAAGCTCAATTCGCTCAGATATACCAAGACAGTCAGACCGGATCCCAGCGTACACAGCAAAGTCAATTGCTCTTGGCCAATGGTCAGTACGAGTAGCGTGTTGCACCGCTCGTGGCAAGTAGTTACAGGTTGGAGTCTCTCACGCAATCAGCAAGCGCAGTCACACGGCGAGTGCCCAACGCTGCACCTCAGAGATGGTGTTAAACATTACAATCTCCAGCAATTAGGTACTTAGGGTCAAGCTCTTCGAAGAGACATTTAAAGTCTTCTATTTCCCACACACAACAATGTGGACAATAGACAGCCGCTAGCACTACTTCGCCTTGACAGCACATTGTGCGCATAGCCAACTTAATAAAGTCCACGCATGATGTTGCAGTGAAGATTTAAGGATCACTGCTGCTCCGCCACGCATGTGATCCGAAAGATGATTGGCAAGGTGAACATCCTAGGCTGGTAGACTATAGTGCGATCTGGAGCAGTAGTGACCAACATTACTTCTATTTGATTCCGTTGGATAAATAACTCCAACTCATTGGCGTTATTTGCAAGGCCATTGGCGTTCCACATGACAATGCGCAACCCAATTTGGCTCATCTGCAAGTGCAGCGCGCAACAGGCTCACCATGGCCATAAGTGTCTCACTCAATTTGTCGAATTTTGACATAAAACTGCCAAACAGGAGCTTGAAGTGCTCATGGTACAAATGAGACTGCTGCACTAGATGAAATTGCTGCTGAGGGCTGTTGATGTTGCTAGCGCTGCGGCTGCTGGTGTTGTTTTTGATGTCGTTTTTGTTGTTGCCGTTTTTTCTGTGTGTGCTGTTGCTGTTGGTGTTGCTGCTGCTGGCGTTGCTGCTGCTGGTTTTGCTGCGTGTTTTTTTTTTCGTATTTTTGTGAGTGTTGTTTTTGGCATTGCAGATGTTTTGAATGTTTTTGTGGATATTGTTTTTGTTGTTGACGGCGTAGCTCTTGGTATTCTTAGTTTTTGCCATTGCTTGCGTTGTCGTTGTGGTTGTGTTTGTTGCTGATACTACTCGCCGGGCGAGACCTCAGATTATAGCGGTGTTCGCTGGTCTGCCAGGAAAGAAAAAGCGAGCACCAAGAAACTGGAGTATCTGACGCATCGCCGTCAGTGTCGGTTTCAGACATGTCGCTCATATTGGTTAAAGAAGCGGCCACCAGACACACGCAGAAATCAAAACTTAAAATCTCACTAACTAAATATTTTAAAAATATTTATAATATTATCTTAATGGCTTGTATGAAGGGTATGATAAGATCATAAGATCCCTCGTCCAGGAGTGCGAGAAGCAGAAGATCATAATCATAGGCTGCGATGCCAATAAGTGGCGAGAGATGTCATAGATTTGACCCTTATCTCACAAGGTTTATGAGTGTCCGATGATCACGGGTATATAGAATTCGACCTTCTGTTAAGCCACCCAAAGTCAATTCACTTCCTAAGTCAGAAGAAGGTGAACTGGGAAATTTTTAAGACTAAACTAGACCGCAGTGGTCCACCAAAAAAACCAAAAAAGCCAGACAGGCTAAAAGGAAACCTTGTAGAAATTTCTGCACAGATATAGATTCAACTAACGAAGCTGCAAGGCTCAGAAAACTTCTATCGAAAATCATCCCACACTAGTTTATTTGAAAATAGATGACAACTTATGATCGGTCTCCTGTGAAGAGTCACTAAAACGTACTTGAAACGTACTTCTCAGGCTGCTCTGAGCTGCCTGCGCGGTGCACTCAAATGACTTGTGAAGAGATTTATAAAATCTCTTCTACATAAAAATAATATAAAATGGGCAGTAAACAGTTTCAAGCCGTTTAAATCACCAGGCACATAAACTGGCTACACGAAATCTTTGGAAAACTTCGATCCAACAGGTTATTGGTTCAAAACACGTGGCCTGATAAGATTGGCGTAAGTTTATAGACTCATTATCCAGAGCTGCGAACTCGAATGTGTTAAAAAAAAAATAGACACCTACAGAAATTTAAAAATTAGTGCATTGTACCAAATTATGAATTCTTAGAGCATATAAATAAGAAGCAAGTTGGTTCTAAGGGGAGTTCCGTCGTGGGACTTACTGATGTTGGCAATAATATTAACTGGAGTGCGCTGGATCGTAAGGCATTGGCATACTCACTTTAAGTGTGAAGGCATCGCAGTTGGGATACATCAAGAATTGCACGATGTCGCAGGAGGCATGGACTAAGTTGCGCGAAGTTTATAGTGTTAAATGCATATTTGTTTTAAAATGCTAGAAAAAATTACGCGATGTTTTGTTTTCCTTCTGTTTGCATAATTTCTCCATTCACCGGAGAATAATCAAACGTTCAATGGTTGTGGCGGTGAGAAATAAGGGAGACCCACACCTTCTGCACCCGACTCGACCATGACCTGCAAAGGTAATGTTGACTGCACATTCGTACTACCAAATCATTTCATTAAAAAGAATTTTAAGATATGATTTTATATTCTTCAAAACTTTATAATTTTGAATGGCGATGGAAAGATATCTAGGAAACTATAATTAGCATTTTGAAATAACATGTGTACAACATTTTATTAACATTCTTGACTAAAGGTTTGCACACACAGAATTTAATTATTATTTGGCCACTGGATATCATAAGTTTCTTTAAAACAAGATATTTTTAAATGCATTTATTTTTTGCGTTCATATGTTTGTTTATTTTCAGTGAATGTAGTTTTCTTGAAAATTTAGTGTTTGCGCTGTCAGCTGTTCGATTGCTTTATTTTCCAATTAATAACACGAATTAATTTTCAAGTTATAAAGTTTATTCATATATACTTAGACTAGAAGCCAAATGCTTAGACTTTTCTATTAACACTTTGTTTATTAAGGTTTGAAGCCAAATTTTAAACCTTTTCACAACAAGAATAACTAATGATCGATTATCGATATGAAGGTTTGGAGCCACCGCTAAATTCTCTCACAACTATAATAACTAAAAACTATAAATAAATAAGTTAACGCCCGTTAACGCAAACATGTTAACCACTCATAATTAATTAAATTTCTTCGCTACTGCTGCCAACCCCGTTGAAAGACTCACTTTCCTTAACACCACCTGGTAACTCTCCTTAGGGGTCTTCACCAGACGCGACATGCTCTTCAGTTCAATAGCCTTGGCCTTTGTTACCCTATCCTTAGTGATCTCTGGTTCGGATGTGAGTGCCATATCATCACCTCCAGCTCCATGGACCTTATCGTAATTTTTCGGAGGTCTAGGATAACCGAAATCCCCAACTATAAATAAACCAGCTGCGGTTGTTGCACCACTGCAAGTTAAGTAAATTGCAGCACGCTGCATTCGAGAGCAGGTACAACTGGAAACTGTCTACGGTCAATAGTAACCTGCTCATTTCTTCTACATTGAAATCGTTTAACAATGTTCTGAATAGGGTACGATGTGTACATTTTGAGGGAGCGAGTGTTCCCACTCTTTCTTCTGAAAATGAGAAAACTAATGTTTCTGGAAGTCGGGGTGTTTCGATATCATTGTCATCACCAATATATTGGCGAGTACCACTATGCCGGTTACTGAAAATATAAAAAGCAGCAAAATCAGGTAAGCATAAGCTATCTAAAGCGTCAGGGCGCTGCATATAATGATCTAATAGTTTTTATTCAAACATTTCGTAAGGAATGGTAAGGTAAGGTAAGGAAGTATTTATATATACTTAAGCGTTACTGCTTTCGAGCAAATGCCTTCCCAAAAACGCAGTAAACGGCCGACTGTTCGGATATTTCCGTACGCTAAAAAAATTTGTGTCCTATGTGCCGTAACTTCTGCATTATAGTTACATTGCCCCTATTAATATCATTAATAGCATCACGAATTAGCTTGGAAATTCCCCTCTGAATCTTGTTAATATAACGACGTAACTGTAGCATGCAAGGGATCTAATATTAACTGAATATTTATATTAGCTCGCTGCTGTTGCAGAAGGTAAGTATTATAAGCGTTAAGCTTAATAGCGGCAAATGATCGCTTTAAAAATATTTTTGGTTTCTTTATACTTAATATAAGTGCATTTATTTAACACTCATAACTAATTTTAAGTTGATCGTGGGACAAAAAGTTATTAGAATTTCTTAGAAATTCTATATTTTCACCATCAAAAGAATAAGGATTTTTTCAAAATTCTGCAGTGCGATGCTCATCTACATTTTAAGCATCGTCGACTAATGGAAATAAAATTTCTGTTCGTCGCATGGGAGGGTATGGAAAACCGAATCTACATATTTGTTTTGCTCTAACTTCTCGCCTACAGGAATGACCGTGATTGTGAATTTGATACTCCAGAAATGGAGTTTCAACTGAATTACTTATTTCAGTTGTGATAAACTTATCAGTAAAGGACTTGATAGGTGGGGGCATTTTTCAGCTAAAAAACTTCGCATGAATATGAGGTGAGCCTCTTTGCTGAAATTCAACCCACAATATTTGATGATCCTATGACTACCGAAAATACCGTCTTCCCTTTTCATTAATTTTAGAATTTACCTATAATGGAAATTAAAATACCTTGCGCCAGTTACTGGGTCGGCTCTTATAAGATGTGATTTAACATTAAAATCTAAATTTGATGATACGTTAGGTTAGGTTATATCAGCCATAGGCCATGTTTGGCCCATTGTGGTACCGTATGGGATCTGGGGTTTCTCATGCGGTCGTGCACTTTAAGTATCCTGCGCAGCCAAATGCGTTTATGAAGTTTGCGATCCTATCCGGTCTCACGTGTCTTACCTCTGGTAAGCCAGTTAGGAAATAGTTCCCCAGGATTGCCAACTTTTTTTCTGGCACGTGATGGGCAGAAGCAGAAGAAGGATTCCCCCTCTTCGTCTTCCTTGCAGCTTCTGCAGATATCATTATCTGGCACGTGGAATCTGTTGGCATGAGTGCCGACCAGTCAGTTAGAGCTCGCAGTACTGCAGAACAGTTTGTCCGACTCAGATAACAAAGCTCTTTACTGCGCTTGGTGTTGATATTTAGCCATGTCTGGTGTGCTAAGCGGACACTGGTGGCATTTTGCCATTTTTATCATGACCTGCGCCTGCTTTCTTTGATGTTAAGCTTACAGGTAGCTAGGCAAAGGATTGGTAGCACAGTCCCTTTCCTAGCTATCTCATCAGTTTTACAGTTGCCTTCAATGTCCTTGTGTCCAGGAACCCATATCAGGCTAATAACATGCTGTTTTGTCATCTCGTGTAAAGATCTGCAAAGCTTGTTACTGATATCAAATTTTATGATATCGAGCTTATAGACTTAACTGCCGCCTGACTGACAAGAGGAGGGACTTTGTAATTTCTTGTAAAGAGAACAAATTCCGTCCAGCTCCATGTCCCGCAGCAATTTACTAATTACTATGTTGCATAGTAGGTGTAACAGGATGCCTCCTTCTGGCGTACCTCTGCTGACATACCTGGAGTGAGTTGTCGACCCAAGTGTGCATATCACAGAACTGCAAGTGAGGGATTGATTGATCAAACCGCTAGACTGGTGTCAATCCCCATGCTCAGCAGAGCTCCAGTTATGGCTGCCGCAGTGTCGTTGTTGAAGGCACCTTCAATGTCAAGGAATGCTATTAGGGCAAATTCCTTATGGAGTAAAGATTTATCTGTAGCAGAGACTACAGAATGAAGGGCAGTATCTATGGATCTACCCTTCCTGTAGGCTTGTTAAGACTCCGACATCAATGGATGCTGTGAGATGGAGACTTCGGATTTATTCCAGGGTCTTAGCATAAAAGATGACAGACCGGGTTAATTAAACTTTTCTAAGCCTTACAGCTTCTAGTTGAATTTATATCAGTGCAGAAATCTCTCCAAGATTTCCTTTTTGCCCGTCTGATGGCTTTTTTGTATTCAGCCAGACTTGATTTATATTGTGACCATTGAAGGTCGTTGTTTTTCGCTTTCGCCCCATTGACTGCGACCTTTAGTTGAGGTGCCCACTATAGTGGATTCTTTTTGCGCATTGCCTTAAAAGCCTTATTGCATGCAATTGTGAAGGTATCTGTGATTTACAGAGATGAGCTCAGTTGTCTGGACCCATTGCGGGGTGTTTCGAAAGGGTTCGGTCAAGTTTAGCTTTGAAGATTTCCCAGTTCGTCTTCTTCTGGTAAACTGGTAAAATCAGTAAACTGGTTTTAGGTGGCTTAATAGAAGCTCGAATTTTATGTACCTGTGATCAGAGAAGAAGTGGTCATCGGACACTCTCCAACCTGTCAGCTGATCATTCACGGATTGTGAGATGAGGGTCAAATCAATGACCTCTCTCCCATTTTTAATAATAAAGGTGAGATCATATTCCGTATTACATACTAAGAGGTTAGTATTAAGGATGAAGGTTAAGAGTGGCTCACCCATCGAACGCGTGTGCGTGCTCATCGCACTCTTGGACTAGGGATCTCGTTATCTCGTCTGGTGGTGGACCAATGCTGGCGTGGGCCATGTAGGCAGACAGTAGCCGCACCGGAACTGACGGCTCCACGCTTACTGCTTTTTTGTCGCCATGATGATTTTTCGCGAGGATGTAGGTATGTTTACCAACAATCACCCGAGGTTGTTGGACTCCGCCGCCAGCCAGGCGGAGCAGCAGGGCAGCGGATGCTGCTTTACAATGGTGAAGGTTTATCTGCCGTAGTCTTAATGACATCTGGAGTTTTCACCCTCACCACCGTGTTATTGCTGTCCTCTTCATCCAACAGCGTGAAGTCGTCCTCGTCCAACTCATGACACATGGCCTCGAGGCCCTGGGTCAGAGCTGATACGTCCGACATATAACCCGGCTCCAACTTATTATCATTTCCGTTCTCCGTAGGAGGACCCTGTTCAGCTGTCTTTCCACAGATAGCAGGGTCTTAAGAATCAGCACTCCCTGATTTGTTGGCCCTTCTGTGGCTTCAATTGTCACCACCCTCCTGGGTGGGTAAAGACGGATTGCATAATTGCAATAGATTTAGCACGTGGTTCGGTTCCATCAATGAGGCCGGGATCCAGATGCGCGCACGAGGTCTATTCGGGACTTCGCTCCAGTCGACAGCGACCAGCTCCGCCTCAGGGTAAGCCTCGCCTATCGTTGCTACGGCAGCCTTGTGAAGCTTCCCCAAGCGAGCATCTTGGCAGGCGATGACCTTCGTATTGCTCTGGTGCCACCCAGTATCTCTACATACTGGTGGTGGCCCAGACACCTTTCTTAGCATCTAAAGACAGTGGACAGCAAGGGCTCCATCCATCCCATTTCGACTGATTTCTATGGATTCTTCCATCCTTATTGCCTTTGTCAAGGATCCCTATGAGGATTCTGTCCTTTGCAATCTCGGCAAAAGACCTTTTGGGCTGCACCTTGGCCCGTTTTGCAAAAGGGTTCATGTGCCTCTTGCGATCGTTGCCTCTGCGCCTGGCTTTATATATACTATAGTTTGGCACCACTAAAGTGCTAGGCCAAAGCCCACTCCACCTTGTTCTGTCATTCGGTTGGTGGGTTGGCCACTACGTTTGCGTTCCGCCGCTTTCAAATGTTTTCCGCATTTCTCCTCTCGCCGTACGTAAATCTTTTTGCCGCGGTGCTGGTGGTTGGCATTTCGGCTTTCGCACCCGCTCCGGCCGGAGCGGAGCGGAGCCTGCACAAGAGCTTTACCTTCCTGCCACGGAGTCGGACGGGTCTGGTCTTTTGCCAACTGTACCCTTACCACTGGCTTCTTTTGTCTGATTGACGTTTTGGCCAGGCTTTCGAGCCACTACCTCCGCTACACGATTGGTATATGCTACCTGCCCGTTTTTGTAGAGTACCGGACTCCTTTTGGTGTTAGTCTTTTGAATCGGAATACATAGAGATTCCAACGAGTTGCGGAGAAAGAATGTCCCCCTGAACAGAGATCCGAGTAGGTAAGGCTGATTTAATATCGGAGGTCGCCAGGTATCCGATATGCTCCGTAGAAGACTGCGCTATTTGTGGGCCCACAGCCAGGCTGACTATCGGCACGGTCGACTTACATCTTAGTGCGGCCCGTTACCTCAAAACCATGAATCGGTCCTTTGCCATGGACAAGATTGTGGAGACAGACTTTGTCCGAGGTTTAGAGCGCGAGTCTTAGCTAGCATCGGTACCTAGCGGACCACTGTGATGCTATTACCAGTCGGCACCCTCGTGGAGGGTTCAGTTGACGAATTTTTGACAACCAAAAATTCTCTTAAAAAAAATATTTGCTTCGTCTACGTTGTTGGAAAGTAAAACCAAGAGCTCCGCCCACCTAGACTCAGCTGCTGAGAAAATGATAAAGAATGTAGGAAGACCAAACTCGAATTATAGCCATTATATTTATACCTTTGAAAACTCTACAGTCATCATCGTTGATTATTATTTATATGGTCTTCATTTAGGGCGTTTGCCGCGGAAATGTCTCAAACAAATTGATGTGTTATTTCTTATATTAATCATTTCCAACTTTTTATAGTTCAGAAATAACAAATTGGTGTTTCATGTAGAGCTGTGTACTGACTAAATATCTGATTGCATCAGCAATTTTAAAAGGGTTAATGGGTTCGGCCATGAAATCTTGGAAATGACGTTACAACATTGGGTACGGGAATCGGTAGATTAACCACTGCTCCCTTTATGGCTTCTTTTAATCATAAAAGGAAGGCATGGGGAAATAAGCTCCCTTTAAATAATCTGGAAGATCTTGAAAATCTTTGTTATAGAAACCTTTAGTATTTTGACTATTTTAAACTGCCTTATTTTTAGGATTGCTTCTATATTGGCTTACTCATTGGGACAAACTTCTATTCGTGTTTATTGCAACCTGTCTTCATATTGTTCTAGAGCTTCTGCTCTTATCTGCGCCTTGATCGACGCGAAGTATTGACGACTTGTTCCAGTTGCCTAACTAAAATTGACGGAGTTTTTCGATGAGGCTGTATTTCTCAACTCCTTTTAAATTGTCTAAATTCTTCATTTTCCCTGCTCTGTTTGAGACTGTGCAAGACCTCGGATATTGTATTTACCATAGGCATACTTAGTAATGCTATATTTATCTAATAATGTTAAGGGGGAAAAAATAATAATAATGGCACATAAAGCTGAAAAATATAATAATTTAAATTATTTGGAAATTAGTCTTTAAAAAGACTATGGATATTTCAACAATATATTTGGAAAAAAATTAAAAAAACTTGCTTATTTTCCAAATCTTAAAAAAATTAACTTTTAAACAATCACATAAAAAAAATACATTAAATTTCAGTAAACTTCTTAACATAACCGATCGATTTCGTAGAATGCTGTTAACTAAAGCAACGTAAGTCTTAACCACATTAAAAAGGCTAATTCTCCCCCAATTTTAAGAGCTTATTTTAAGACAAATATTGAAACTTTTTAATGCCAAGTTTCCCCTTAGAAGAGTTTATGATTGTAAATTTATTTCTAATTTCTTATAGCAAGCTCAAACACTGAAAAGCAAAAAAATCAAGCAGCGCATGTTTTTATTCAACAAACACGTGCATATACATAAATGCTCTGCAGAATACACACAAAGACATTTTGACGTCGATTATCGTGCCATCTCTTTCTCACACATGCGCTCGCATATTTATGCACACAAAAAATGCTTGCGGCTGCTGATAGAAATGAGATTAACATGAGATTTATTTTCTATAACTATATAACTTGGGCTTTTCTCATCCGATCTTGATGAAATTTTGGCAGTTTATTAATAATATGCATATGTATGTTCTGTATAAGTAAGATTGTTTGCGGTATCAATTTTTTGATAGCTTTATTTTCATACAATTACAAGAAGTTATTTACACGATATAATATTTATTGAATGTATTTACACTGTTTATTTAAGGTTTAAAGCCACTTGTTAAACTTATCAACAACGAGATTAATTAAACGATCGATTATCGAAAATTAAGATTTGAAGCCACTAGCTAAACCAACACCTTTCTTATTAAAAGTTTGAAGCAACCACTAAACCTTCTGAAAATGAGAATAACTAAAACCGATCGATAAGCTAGATCTCTTTTGTGTGTAAATGGATTGATAATCAAGAAACGGAACCAGTTATCGATAAAATAAAGTAAACTTGATTGCGCCTGGTATATGGGAAACAATATTCCAAATTTGAGTTTTTGAGATCTGCAATTAGATGCAGCATCCTGACACATAACACAATGTGCATTTATAATTGGCTATTTACACAGGATTCCAAATTTAAACATGTTAACAACTCATGATCAATTAAAGTTTTTTGCAGCAGCTGGCAACAGTATTTTTTTCCTATATGAAAGTTATTTTTTTTTAGTCTATTTTAGAAACTTATAAAAAATAAAAAAATGATTTAATAATCATATTCAGTTTTCAAACGCAGTCTTATTTGAGTAATAGTATATAAGTTAATTTTTTGGTGATTTTATTTTTTCTTGTGTACTTCCTTTTTATTTATGCAAAATGTTTTCCAAAGTGTTGATTTATTTGCCTCATTTACTTTATTTATTATTTTTTTTATTACTTTTGTTGTAATATTGTTTTCAAAAAATTTTTTTTTCTGTTTATCTAAGCTTTCATAACTTGTACACATGTTCTAATTTTAATTCAATTTCACTGCGGTGGACGAATAGTTGGGAACATATAGAAATTAATAAGTATGTGAGTGTATAATGTAAAGAGGTGTTTGACGTATTTAATAGATTTTAACAAGGGCTGAGTAATTAACATCAAAGAGCAATAATTTTCTTTTCAAAAACTCTATATTATGTAAAGCATAATATAAAGTTTGCAAGGGCGAATGCTCTCTAAGGAATTAAGAAAAAGTCACAAGATTATTTAAGAGAGTACAAAAACAAATATAAAAATAAAAAATTCATATATATATATGTATACAGTTATATAAATTAACATAAATATAAAAGAAATGTGTTGTGCTCATAGGCAATAGCCTTACAACTTTTTTTTTGGTTTAGTACAACCCATAGCACGAAGGTAACATTCTTTTTTGTTAATCCGATTCAAGCGACCAAAACTGACTCACGACTGACTCACACTTCATGAAAGAAGTTGTAACATACCATCGAAGGAGATCTTAATCATAAGGAACTTACAATTACCGTTGCTCGCAGGCAGAAATATATAAAGAATACAAAACGGGAATGCAAGCCAACCTGCAGTGTACAGAGGCAAATATAGTTATTTCCAAAAAAAAAATTAAAAGCCCTTGAAATGAAAATGAAAATAATACATTAAAAGCCATAAAATATATCATATTAAAAGCCACAATATACCAATAGTTTAAAATACATATACAAAAAGTAAGAACAATTAAAGCAATGAAAACTTCATTACTACAAATCAATGGTAAAATGATAAAAAAAAAAAAAATACATATTTATTTTTGCGTTATTGAATAACGAATTAAGTTTCAGTGGAAAACATATAAAATAAAAATATAAGTTTTAAAATCCAAGAATATCAAGAGAGTACGTTGCAGTCTGGCGTAACCGACTGCGATATACATTGATACCATACGTAATACCAGCTGGTAATTGGAGCAAAGAACCAAGAAATACTGCCCTCTTTACCATTCAAATTGAGGTAGATACAAGCTAGTAACATTCCTTCGAAATTTGTTTACTGTACCTACTGTATGGGATTTTTGAATATTGTAAATAACGTCGCAAAGTGAAGACTCAAACGCAGTTTCTAATTATGGATTTTCTTTACTATGCGCTAGTGCGTCTTTACTTGTTGAAGAATTAAGAGCAACTTGAAATAGGCGAATTCAACGCAGAAAAAGAAAACATTTCATGTGTGACCAGAACTTCGATATTAACCGATATAGCGATACATAAGTTTTAACCATTGCTGTGATATTCACAACTTTCATAACTTATTTCAACTCTCTCTCTTAATGATTACATATTTAACTACAGACCAAACCAAGATTAATAACAATTCCTCTCATTAATACATTTCACATTTTTGTTCTTTTGTAAAGTCTTGTTTAATATATCAGAAATCATATCGCTTGTACATACATATTCAATTTCTATCTCGTTGTTACGTTCAACGATTATGCAACGTTGATTGTCGCTATATAATAAGACAGATATAATTTAAATCCCATCTCATGTAACAATTTTTTGAGATACATCGCTTCTCTCGCCGCAGTTAATAATGACATGTAGTCAGCTTCAGTACTGCTCAATGATACCAGACTTTGCCTCTCAGATTCACACGAAATCGCGTCGCCTCCACCAATGAAGAGTTATCCACTGTACGATTTGCGGTCTGCAGTATCCCAATCCGAGTTGACGTAGCCATGTAAATGTTTTCCCGTAGCCTGACAATGAAGTTTCAGATTAGCTTTTCCTTAAAGGTACCTTAACACACGCTTAGATGCAACTTCATGTTCCTTGAGATGATTTGAGTTCCTTTGCGACAGTTTTGCCACAGAGTGTAACATATCTGGCGTTGTTGTTATGCCCAAGACTTGGCTTGACACTTAATTTGATGATTGGCTTCCAGTGGTGTAGCAAGAGCCTTTCACATTGATATGCCCCGAGCATGTAAGACGTTTTCCACGTAGTTGCCAGTTTCTCCCTCGCTTCTATTCCTAAGAAGTGACTGAGCTGGCCGCCGTCAACCAAGTCAAACTCATTGGCGATTGACACTTTGATGCTCAACAAGTCATCTTTAGTTGAGCTGGCAACTAAAAGATCATCTAAATAAACCGCAATCATATTTTTTTTACCGTGCCCATTGCGTACATAAACGCATGGCTCGCTGACGCCTGGAGTAAATCCACTTTATGCATAAATAATTTATATCATACCGCCAGCACCATTATCATTCGCACAAAAGAGTACCATACGACTTGTGAGAAAGTCAAAGTAGTCGACTCCATATTGCTCCGCTCAGCCTTAGCTAATAATCTTGACTTGAATTGCTCTACGTAGCCGTCTTTGCCAACTTTTACGCCGAATACCCATTACAGCCCTCTGGCAAATCTACAAGCTCCCAGGTATTATTTGCTTGAATTTCCTTCTGCATTCCATTCTCTGCCCATTTTTGAATTAATAGCATCACCTACACTTGCGGAGATTGGTACATCCTCTGCACTTAACATATTAAGAGTATTAAATACCTTCTTCGGATGTCCCGGCTTACTAGTCCTTAACTTTTGTGGGCGACCTGATCCTCGAACTTAACATAATTCGGGTGACTCCACTTCATTGCGTCGTGTACAGCTTCATTACTTTCATTACGTTGAGTGTCTGACTCAATACCTGCTTCAGCCTGCACTTCTTCATTGCCGCATTCAACACTGGCCGTTTGAGCCTGCTGATTTGGTAGCACACATTTATCAAATAACACTATGTGTCTCTTATCTCTGTTGTCCCTAACAGATTCATCAAAATCTTTTTCCAAGAATATCACATCTCTGCTTTCAATCACCTTTTCGGATTCTAGACAATATAGGCGATACGCTTTTACTGTTAAAGAATAACCCATCATTGCATACGCGCTTCCTTTTTGTCTTAACTTCTTTTTGTGCCACTTATTGAGTGCAATCGCCTTTGAGCCGAATATTCTTAAATGTGATACTGTTGGCTTTTTACTGGCCCACATCTCATAGGGCGTCTTGTCTATCAACGTTTTTGTTTCCAACCTAGTGCGCAAATAGGCACCAGTCTGTAATGCCTCTCTTTGCGCATCACAATATTTCAGCTCAGATGCTCTCAGATAATCTTGGAAACGATCCAACGCATATTTTGCTTTTCGCACGATCTCATCGCTTGCCATTTTCTTTAAACTTGCCATATTTAGATGGCCTAGAAGATTATGCCATTTCCATAATTCACGACTCTAACATTCAAATTGTGTCAAATATATTGTCTTAACGATTTACACTAGCAGGTGTATCAGTTTGAGGGGCTGAGTGGACATCGCCATCCAATTTTTATCGCTCTCTTAGGGGAGTTAACAGTAACATACTTTCAATATTTTGTGAATCTACCTTACTTATGGAAGATATGTGCATTTCAGATTTGTGCGGCAGAAGTTCATTGGGACGGCGGGTGTGGGCGTGTTCTGAATATTTATATGCCGATCCGTTAAGGGGGTTACCAGTAAATTGTCTTCTAAATTTGGTCACTCTGTGTTTCAAATTGTGAAAACATGCGGTCTTATCGACTTAAACTTTCCAAAATATCCGCATTGGCGATTACAGGCACAGCTATGGGCGTGGCCATACAAATTTATTATCAGTTCTTAACGGAGGTTAATAGTAATATACCTGCCTAATTTAACAGCTCTTTAGTCCCTTTAAGGGTCAACAACTTACCAACTAAATTTGGTGACTGTAGGCTTAAAATTGTAGGAGACATGTGGCTTTATCGATGTGCGAATATCAATTTTATCGAATTCGTAGCCCCTTGGGTATTAATATATACATATAAAGTAAATTAACGTTAGTAAACAATACAAGCATGAAGTGTACTAAAAACCAAAATTAAGATTCTATAACGATTTAAAAATTATGGAATAATTATTGTTGGCAGCAGCAGCGAAGAAATTGATTTGATTTCAGTTATCAATATGCTCGAATTTAGCTTATCATTAGTCATTGTTGCATACACACTATGTTAAGTGCAGTTTTAGCTGCAGCAGCCAGCGTTAGCAGCGCTCTCATTGTACAGCGCTCTCTTTGTGCAGCGCTCCCTCTCTCTTTCTCGATAAAGGGCGCTCGCTGATCGGCCGGCTGCTGCAGCTAATTTGTCGTTTCGCATAGCTTCGATCGGTGTTGTTATTATCGTTGTTGAGAGGTTTCGCTAGTGGCTTCAAACATCAAATAAACAGTGTAAATACACTGAATAAAGTTTATAACGTGGAATTAACTTCGTTTTACTATTTGAAAATTAAAGCTATCAAAAAGATGGTAGCGCAAACATTTGGTGACCCCGACGTGATTTTTCTTTTGTTACTCGCGTATCGTTTTAATCAAACCATAAAGTGCGCCTAATAAACAATAACACAAAACGGATCATTAGTGAACTGATATTAGTAAAAAAAACTAACTTGAGCAACCAAAAGTGCATAAAACAGACACAACAAGTGCACTAGAATTCCGTTACTCAATCGTCGTTTAGTGTGTGCCTCTGCTTCGCTTGAACTTTTGTGAACCTCTTCGTGTTCATAAGCAGCTGTGCGTGGGCGATTGAACATATACAGACCGTGTCTCTCTCGGTGCATTTGTTGTTGCAGTTTTACTTTGTGCAGTGAGCAGCAATTTCGTGCGCGCTATAAGCTTAAATATGAACATAACAACAGTCGCGTGCAGGATAGTGTGCCTGCACATAGTTAATTTTATAAGTTGACTCTGTTCAAATTAAGTAAAACTTAGATCTCTTGAACAAAACGGAAGCCTCATTCAACCTCGCTCACGACAGTCTGGAACGTCTTGATTACGACGAAATAGGCAGTGATTTAAGTATGAACTTTATGAGGCTGTTTGTAGAAGTGACATGTCGTTTAAAAAGGCAGCTTGAACTGTGCGAATCGCGTCCTTTATCGTCAACATTTCGGAATGTTGAGTCGGCAGCTGAGCGGTCAGCTCCTATATATATTGATCGATCGCATCGACCGCGCTTACCTGAGCTCAAGCTGCCTACATTTGTTGGAGGTTACACGGAATACGCTAATTTCATTTCCATGTTTGACTCTATCATTGACGCAGACACTCAGCTTAGTGACATTGAAAAGCTGCAGCACTTGCGGTCGTGCTTATCGGGCGTGGCGTTAGAATCAGTATGTTCGCTTGAAATATCAAGTGAAAATTATCGCGCGGCTTTGAACATTTTAAGCAAGCGCTTTAACAACAAGCGCTTAGTTTTGCAGTCGCACATCAAGGAAATTATTGGCCTCAAGAAGGTGGATTCGACCTCAGCAGAGAAACTTCGAGAGTTTTCGGACAAGGTCAACTCCCATATGCACGCGCTTGAGTCTTTGGGAAGCTCCCAGGAGATGTCTGACTGTATGGTTATACACATGTTACTGCAAAAACTGGACATCACCACTCAGAGTTCTTGGGAGGAGTCTGCACCGATGGACCAAATACCCCCAGCGCATGAGTTCTACGCATTCTTGGAAAAGCGATGCCAGAAGTTGGAGAACCTGGAGCATGCAATGGGATATCATTCCTTTAATTCTCAGGTGGGAAAAACAATTCAATTCGCAACCACAGTAGACGAGCCTTGGTGGCATCCCAATCAAACAATTCTCCATGCCCATTCTGTAACTGTTTCGGCCATACTATTTACGCATGCACCAGATTTGGAAGTTTGTCTCCCTCGATGCGATTCAAGGAAGTTAAGAAGCTGGCTCGTTGCTTTAATTGTTTAAAGCTCGGACACCATTCTCGGGCATGCAGCAGTGGGCATTGTCATGTCTGTGGTAATAGGCATCATACCCTACTGCACTTTGATGCCACCATCTCCCAGCAGCCCGGCAATGGGTCATCTGACTCTGCTCTAGTTGCGTCTACTCCATTCAGTGCACCATCATCTTCTGCACAAGATTAATCATCAGAAGTCGTGCTACTGGCCACGGCGGTCATTTTAGTGAAAAGTCGTTCGGGCCTATTTATTCCATGCAGAGCCTTACTGGATTCGGGCTCTCAATTACATCTGGTCACCTCTCGCTTCGCACAACAGCTACAATTGACAAAAACTCGATCTACAACTACAGTTTCCGGTCTCGGTGGCACTAATCTTCCTACTGAAGGTCACACGGTGGAAATATGCTTCAAATCTCAAGTGGCTGACTATGCCGATTCACTTACAGCGTTAGTCTCACCCACTATTTCCGACAGTCAGCCCAGCATTCCAATTGGCGTACAAAATTGGAACATTCCAGCCAACATACAACTGGCTGACCCCGCCTTTAATAAACCCCATCGTGTGGATTTGCTGATTGGAGCTAGCATGTTCTTCGACTTGCTGTGCGTTGGTCAGATCAGGCTCTCACCTGGACTACCTTTGTTGCAAAAGACTCTTCTTGGCTGGGTCGTCACTGGTGGTGGCCATCGTGTGAGCCACACGTCATTGTTGGTCTCAAATTCCGCATCGAAGGACTTCTCCTTTGTTGATGATCGACTGAATGAGGTTGTTCGACGATCTTGGGAGGTTGACAGCTGCAGCGAGGCCATTGCGTCAGGGAATAAGGAGGATTTGGAGTGCCAGCAGCATTTCGTGAAGACCTTTACTCGTCTATCTTCAGTTGAAAACGCAGCAGAGGCGAATGTTGATGGGAATGAGGATGTGGATGCAGATGAGGATGAGGACATGGCAAACGAGGAGTTTGATGAGCCAGATAATGGACTCACAGAGAAAACGTTTAAATTTGACGATTTCGCTCGCAGATTGCTGCATCCAAACATTGTGCACGCCTGTACCCTGGTACTGACCGACTGGACAAGGATACCGACGACGGCGCTGAAAGCGGCTGTTACCATCCTGCATTGAATTGCCTACGGCTGCTCCTGTCCAGGCATGCTTTATCAGGCCAAGCTGTTTCGTATCTTTCAACAAGTCTTCGCCGTGGAACGTGATGCCCATCAGGAGGAGCTGCGCCGCCTTGGCATCTATGTGCTGCGCAAATTTGTCGAAGTGGCACCAACTAATCCAAAAATCTATGAAGAGTTATTATTTTACAAAGGCATATGAGAGGCGAACGAGCTGGAGACGGGCTATTGTGATGCCTACGAAACCGGCACCAAGGGCGCCTGGACCGAGGAACAGGAGGTGAAGCTGCGTTTCCTCTTCGAGGAGAATCAACGAAATCCCGAAACCGATAAGGATGTGATTGATTGGATTCTAGACAATTTGGTAGACAAGACACGCACTCGACGCGGCATTCTAAAAAAACTAGAGGAAATAAGTCTGCTCTTCAAAGTGCCAAGGAAGCGATCCACCAAAGCGGCCTTGGGTGGCAAGAACCTGTGGCCGCCGGAAGAGGATGAGGAACTAAGGAGCTTATACGATCAGCATCGCTTGGAACCGGAATGCCTGGAGCGCATTGTGCGTGAGTTTGAGGCGCGTTGCAACAAGCAGCAGATTATCATAGCCGACAAATCAGAGATTCTTCCCGCCAAGCAGACGAAGGGCGGACGCAAGCCCTCCAAAGCACAGCAGAAACAGAACAGCAACAGCGAGAACCAGGATGACTACATGGAGGAGCCGACGTTTCAGGAGGCGGTGGTGCCTAGGCAACCAGCGACCAAAGTGAAAGCAAAGCCCAAGCAGCGTGTTCGCACACCTTTAGAGGTGGGCACAGTGCGTGTTTTAATTTCACAGGTGGATGCCGAAGTGTATTAGGCGGCATTTGACTGGCTAAGGGAGAGTCTCGAGGATGCCAGCGATGTTTTCGATGCGGCCGACGGCAATGATGATGATGATGATGGTGTCCCGTTGCTGCCACTGCTCGATATACAAAAGGATGCCATGGAGCTGGGCGACTTTCAAAAGGTCCTCGTCGCTCTGGGCGTGCAACCGCCCATTGTGGGCATGGAGAGCTATTGGCGCATACCAGGCTGTCTGAATGCAGCCGATCTTAAGCTACGAGCCAAAATTGTAGCCGGTGAACAGATGGAACAAGACAATGACAGCGATGAGGACTCCCAACCGGCTGCTGATGATGAAGATGAGGACAAAGAGGAGGACTACCTGGATAAGTGCAGTAGGCAGCGTCTGGACGCCCCTACAGCTGTGAACATAACGAAACAGCAGCAGCTCCAACTGGATAGCCTCATGTACAGCAAAGTGACGACGACGACGAGGCATCAGAGCGCCGTGCAGCCCCCACAAAAGCCAAAGGAAAGCGTTCGCGCAACACCAAAGCCAGATCTAACCAAGTTGAACTACAATCGCTTGGATGGCTGGCAGCGAGTGACTCACCTACAGCAAATCTTTTGGTCACGGTGGCGGGAATATCTCACACTCCTCCAACAGCGTACTAAATGGACCACCCCAGCTCGTCCTATTCAAGTGGGTGACGTGGTTAAGGACGAGAATCTGCCTCCCATGAGCTGGCCACTCTCCAGAGTGCTGGCTTTAATACCAGGCAGGGATGGCATTGCACGAGTTGCTGACCTGAAGACGCCTAAAGGAATTATCAGAAGAGCTGTCTACAAGATGTGCCTGCTGCCTGTTAAGGATTTTGTTGAAAGGGAGTCTTTCAACGGGGGGAGTATGTTGGCAGCAGCAGCGAAGATATTGAATTGATTTTAGTTATCAATATGCTCGAATTTAGCTTATCATTAGTCACTGTTACATACACACTATGTTAAGTGCAGTTTGAGCTGCAGCAGCCAGCGTTAGCAGCGCTCTCATTGTACAGCGCTCTCTTTGTGTAGCGCTCCCTCTCTCTTTCTCGATAAAGGGCACTCGCTGATCGGCCGGCTGCTGCAGCTAATTAGTCGTTTCGCATAGCTTCGATCGGTGTTGTTATTATCGTTGTTGAGAGGTTTCGCAAGTGGCTTCAAACCTCAAATAAACAGTGTAAATACACTGAATAAAGTTTATAACGTGGAATTAACTTTGTTTTATTATTTATAATTTATCGTGAGTAAGGTGCCGGCCGGAATGATTTAATGGAAAATGAGTTTTTTTAGGGAATGCCTCATAACTATTAAAAATGTATCATAACTATTATAATGGTTGGGTGGTTACAGACAGCGAGGATTGGTCACCAGCTCAGATCTTACTAATTTTAGTAGACAGTCAAATATGTATCAGAAACTCCCCATTAATAATAATAATTGCTTTCGTTTTTTCTCATTGGTGCATTTCAAAATTTAGTATATATTCTGTACACTACTGTTCTGTACACTACTGAACCGTACTGCAACAGAAAGGCGTTATAGAGCACGCTAATTGAGTTGGCCAGGATTGTTTTGTGAAAAAGTTCTTTGACGAGAGGCAGTACAGACTGCTATCTATCTGCGCAATACCTATCTCATAAAAACACGTTCATTACCAAGACGCTGTATGAGATGTGGTCATGTAAAAGGTCAACCATGTCAGATTAACGATTATTAGGCTCAAAGGTGATTGCACTCCATAAATGGAACAGAAAGAAGTTCAGGTCATTACGTACGTAATGATAAGTTATGAATGATAAGTTATGAATTTTTGTGTAAATATTCTGCATGTGGTGCGCCGTATTTTGGCACACTGTTTAACGAGTTGTATATGTGTGTTTTATGAAAATTGTTCAAAACTATGTTAATTTACATTCAATGCGACCGTGCAATTATGTATATGTTGAGTCCTTCATTAATGATATCAAGACTTTTAACTAACAACATTCTGACAGTTTTAAATTATTTTTGATTGAGTACACAACGCTGGTGGCAATTCATTTTACTTTCTTATCGTTGACGTGAGGAAAATTCGCTCCATCAGGTTATGGGACCAGAACCTGATCAAATTGGTTAAAGTTTATTGACTCTATACCCAGAGTTACAATTACGGATGTGTTAAAAAAAAATCTGCACTACTAACGTTGTACCAAATTGAGAAGCTTGAAGAAAAGAATTATGGTTCTTGGAGCATATACAGTTTCTCGCAGTTTATTTCAGTCAGTGTCCAGCAAAAATTTTAAAGTGTTATAAAGTTTAATCAAAGAAAAAAAACACAAAATGTTTAAATGCCAATTTGTTTCATGCTACATCACGTTTGAAAAAGAGACTACTTTTTATTAAAATATTAATTAATTAATTTAAATTAGTCAAAAACTAAAAAACATCCAAAGTACATGTCAAATTTTATTGCAGACAGTGTTAAAAAACTAACATATTTGCCGTATAAAAGCTTAAACAAGGATGCTAAGACTTATTATTAGCATAAAGGATATCATCCTTTAGCCTTAATAACATCCCTTAACCTATTATTCATGGAAGATACCAGTTCCCGGGTAGTTCTGGACTGATTTTGCTCCACTCATGGAGTTATTTTTCAGCAGAGCCCACAATCTTTAAATAACATTTAAATCTGGAGAATGGGATGGTATAATTAGCATTAGGGGCAGTTCCAAATAAGCCACGACTGTACTAATCCTTATGCTTGGTTTTTGTCTTGATCGTTGTCCTGGTAAAACCGGAAAGTACGTCGGATTCCTATCTTCTCGGCACTTTGGAGTAAAAATTCCTTTATAATATAGAAGTTCACATTCCTGTCCATTGTTGCTTCAATACACACCAAATTTTCTATGTCATCCTAATCCATTTATATTTTGCGCTTGTGAAGGGCTTCTTCCGTGGTGTTTGGGCATTAAAGTCATGGTTGGGCAGAACTCGGCTCTCAGTTTCCACAGTGCACTTTTTCCCCATTTCATCCTGCACCTGTTGAGTCAGTTTCGGAGCCGATAGCTTGGGATTTTCCATTATTTTCCTGATGATCCTCCGCTCTTCCTGTTGCATAGATTGACCATTTCAGCTATTTGGCGATGTGAATATCCGATCTCGAAGTGTTCCACGAAGAGCTTCGATTGTTTAAAGGTATTCCGCTTGCACATAGTCCATGTTGGCTGGTTGCATCCGAGATGCAGGATATAACTAAATTGACTACGAAGGATTGGTCTATTGATACCGAAAATAATCAACCTGTCCATAATGCCACTGTTCGAAATAAGCTGTGACAATAAATTTACGTACTTTTTTACATAACCCGACCTTGTAGGAAACCCCAGTTTATTGGGGTCATAATCTCATTTTAGTGGTTAATATACTAACTATAACTAACATTAAATTTTATTTTAACTTTTAAAACACATGTGTAACAAAATTTTAATTAATTTGATTGACTAAGAGTTTGTACACACACAATATCTTCTAAATATTATTTGGGTACTGTATGAATTCTTAAAATACGTTAATTTTCGATAATTTTCTTCAGTGAATTATGTATTTAATGAAGACTTTGTAATTTAAAAAAAGTATGTTATTATTTTAATTGCTTGAATGAGGATGTATTTTCCCCAAATATACTTTTGGAAAACATAATCAATTTAAAAGAAATTTAGTCATTTTGTTACATGGAGATTATTTTTTTCAGTGTGTTTTAGAAACTTATTCAAAATAAAGGAATTTTATCATAAATTTATCATATTTTTTGGTGTATTTTTGGAAGGGCTATCAGCTTTCAAACGAAATCTTATTTGAGTAATATAATATATGTTTTTCTGTCTTATGTGACTTTATTCTTTATTCTTTTTTGCAAAATTCTTAAATGTATAAGTGTTTATTTATTTCCCTCGTTTCATTTACTTATTTTAATTAATAATGATAATAATAATTAATAATAATGAATAAGTATATAAATGTATGTGCATAATATCTAAAGAGGTGTTTGACATATTTAAGATATTATAACAAGGGCTGAATACAATTCATATACATATTATAGAAGATGTGCGCATTTCAGATTTGTATGAATATTTATATGCCGATCCGTGGAAGAAGTTACCAGATAATTATCTTCTAAGTTAGGTCACTCTATATTTAAAATTGTGGGAGTCATGCAGTCTTATCGATTTACGCTTTCCAAAATATCGGCATTGTCGATTATAGGCGCATTGGTGGGATATGGCCACAAAAACGTGTTTTCAGGTCCTAAAGGAGGTTACCATTACTATACTTACCTAATTTAATAGCTCTAACTCAAAAACTTGCTGAAGATATAGTCATTTAATATGTTTAGGGGCAACAACTTACCAACTAAATTTGGTGACTGTAGCCTTAAAATTGGTAGAGGCATGTGGTAACGTGCGATGTGCGAATATCGATTTCGTAGCCCTAATTGAATTATTAATGTTGTTTTATAAATATATATATACACATACGAGGTGTGTTCATAAAGTATCGCGAATTTTGAATTTTCGCGGGTTACGTATATTCGAATTTCGATTTTTTTGTAGCGTTATGTTGGTACTCATGTCTCTCACTTATGCCGACAAGCTCGGCCATTTTGAATGTTCACAAAATTCGCGATACTTTTTGAACACACCTCGTATACATACCTTTTGAATTTAATTTTCTATTATAAGCTACTAGTTTATATTACATACAAAGGATATTAACACAAACATGAAATAATGTTAAGAATTTAAAACGATTTAAAAATTATGGAATAATTATCGTGAGTAAAGCGGGCCGGCCGGAATGATTTAATGGAAAATGAGTTTTTTTTAGAGATTAAGGTGGATAGGTGGTTATAGACAGCAAGGATTTGTCACCAGCTCAGATGTCGCTAATTTAGTCGACAGTCAAATATGTATCAGAAACTCCCCTTTAATAATAGTAACTGCTTTCGTTATTTCTCATTGGTGCATTTCGAAATTTTGCACTTCATATTTCAACAGTTACTCTATAATGATTAAACATTAAGTAATAGAGCCATAGGACATGACAACTCCACCCAACCCCCCCGGATATCAAGAAGTCACGACCTTCGCTGTGAACTAAAAGCCCCTTTTGAAATTTATATTTAAATAGAGAATTCTAATTATATTCTGTACCTTACAGTTACAAATTCTTATCGGAAAACGGCTTAAAAAGAGAGCTGATAGTACCGTACTTAAGAGAACGTCGTTGCAGAGCACGCTGGTTGAGATGACCAGGATTATGTTGTAAAAAAGGTCGTTTGAGGAGAAGCAGTACAGACTGCTGCCTATCTACGTAAGGCCTATCTGACAAAAACATTGATTAGCAAGACGCCGCATGAGATGTGTACCTATAAAAAGACAACCATTTCACATTTAACAATATTCGGAGCAAGGGTAATTGCACTTTATAAATGGAGCATAAATAAGTTCAAACCCAAAGGGTACCGCGTACATAATAATAAGTTATCCGTGAACAGCAAAAGCGTTTTGGCTATATTGTCCTGAATCCGAACTATGGGCAAAAGAATTGAACGTTTAAGCTAAATTAACAGACGTACTAAAGTGGAAAAAGCGGCTTGGACATTTAAATATCATAAGCCTAAATAAAACGATTAAGAAATATTTAGTACACGAATACCGCAGTATTCGAACTTAAAAGAACATGTGTGTGAAACACGCGTGAAGTGCAAAATATGTGTAAAGCGATTTCCAAAGAAATCTTGGACCAGAAACTAAGAAACCATAATTAACATTATTGTTATTAAAGCGAATGGTATAATAATATGTTAAAGCAACAATGGTTACATAGTTCTGTGTGCATTATGTACATAGAGTTAGCACGACATTCCGTAGGTGTGTCTTTTAACAGATCACTGTAAAGACGCACATAACATCGATTAATACAATAAGTCGTTCTATTACATTAAGCAAAGACACTCGCACAGCGCTTGACCAAACGTTATGGGCCCAGCACGCTTCCACTGTGCAGAAAATAATAATAATCACATGGAAACTATAGAAGATTATAATTGGAAACAGTGAAAAATTAGGGCCTTTATTAAAATAGAGCCGCTGTGTGCCGAAAATTACGACACATGGAAATTACAAATGCAAGCAAGTGCAGTACGTGGATGGCACTAAGATGTGCCCTCTCACGGACGGGAACGACTCCACCGTATGGAAAACGTATGACGAGAAAGTGCGTGCGGATATAGTCTTGGCGATTAGCCCATCCGAATTCAGCGTAATCGAAGGTTGTATGTCAGCCGCCATCTGCTGGACAACTCTTTGGGAAACGTTTTAATCAAGAGGACCAGTGCGGAAAGCAACTCTCCTGAAAAAAATCGCATAGTCACGGCTAATTGAAGAAGGCAACGTGCGCCAACATGTGTATGAGTTTCTCGAGGCTGTGAAGCAACTCAGGGAAATTGGCGTGACAAAGGCGAAGCAAAAGGCAACGGCGAAGAGCCTGAGAGACAAAGAGAGGGAGCAAAGAGAGCTAAAGAAGCAATGTTCGCTAGTTAAACTAATTTCTGTCTAAATGGTGGACAGTGGACGTACAGCGCACATTACTTCAAATGTGTATTCATTTGAAAATATTACAATAACCGTAAAGACATTACATTTGGCAAACAATGAAACGATACAAATCAAAAGAGTCGGTGAAGTAAAAAAAACCAAACCAAAAGAGAATGTAACTCTAAGTGAAGTGCTTTATGTGCCCGATCTGAGACAAATTTCATTGACTGAGACGAGGTTCATTTTCGATAAAAATGATGCGTTAATCGTGAAAAACAATAATATAGTTTGGATGCGTGCAAATATGGATGCAATTAAAATCATATAGACTTATGGCATGGGACACTTAAACATGTCGTTACGTGAGTGTACGGTATGAATTTCAAAGACAACGAAAAGCTGTCAAAATGTGATGTCTGTATAAGTGAGAAACAAACTACAAACAGTTATAAATATATATATATATTTCGAGATATGTTTCCTTAAACAAAAGTCTGAGATGTTACACTCTTTAATCAATATAAAACAGAAGTGGAATACTTCATCGGAAGGAAAATTAAAGCACTACAATCGGACAACGGAGCCGAATATAGCAACGTGGAGTTTGATGACTATCTGAAGATCATGGCATCTGGCGTAGGCTTAGTGACACATTTACGCCGCAGCAAAACGGATTTGCTGAGGGGCAAAACAGAACACTTGTGGAGATGGCCATGATGAAACAAGCGAGAGCGCCTCCAGTGTTTTGGGCAGAAGCTGTAAGCACAGCTTGCTACATTCGCATGAAATGCCCAACGAAAGGACTATCTGAAGATGCCTCGACCATGGCATACGACACTCGTACATTCACTTTTGGCACAAAGGCATTTGCGCTTTAAAAAGGCGTCAAGAAAGGCAAATTCGATTTCAGATCTAATGAGTGGGATATGCAACGAGCTCGAAAGCGTATCGATTATACTTGCCGGAAAGGCTCAAGGTGATCAACAATATAATATTCTTGGACATTCCAGGTTTCAAAACGAAATATGAAGAGTTCCATTGCAAAAAAGACATCACAACAAATGAGCCAATTGAGCGCTGTGAGGATGCGGTGGGCGAATCCGAAGAGGAAAAGCAACAACTGTACAATCAGCGTCGTGGTTGGGGCCGTTCAAAAATTATTCGGACAGGTCAACGCTGAAGGCCACGAAAGTTGTACCAAGAGGTACGATGCAACAACAACAGCAGTAATGACGCGGAAGACGCCAAATCACAGCATGAAATCATTAAGGAGTGCGAAATGGCTTTTGCATGCTTAAACGGTACGTCTACGTTGTAAGAAGCTTAAAATTCGAAAGAAGCAGACGCCTGGACTAAGGCAATCTAGGACGAGTTTTTAGCTCAATTGGTAAATAAAATGTGGGACCTCGTAAAACGACCATCTGATCGTAAGGTTATCGGCAACAGAATGGTATTTCGCACAAGGGGTGTCGGCGCTGTGGACATGAAGAAAGTGCGTCTGGTGGCCAAGGGATACGCTCGGCGACCTGGAAAAGATTATCATGACACACATTAACCAGTAATACGATTTACATCGATTTACTGCTTATATCATAAGTAGTAGAAGCTGACATGAAAATCCATCAAATGGATGTGGTTACGGCATATTTAAATGGAGAGCTCGAAGAGAACGTCTTCATGGACATACTAGAAGGATTAACCGACTTCATCAAAAAGTTAAAATCAGGATCACCAATCGGAACAAGGAACTTTTCTCAAATAGCGGCAAATCTATAGACAGCTAAAGCTTTGCGGAAAGAAATAGGCAAATCAAGGAATCCTGTCTGTCTAGGCATACAATTCAAGCAGAGCATAAACAAGCACTGGATATTCATTTCAGAAGAAAAATATGTTGGTGCCATATTGCAGAGATTTGGCATTGTCACCAATCGAGGCAAAAGTGTAACCTGAAGCGTCCTAAGACGATCGACGAAGGCGAAATACGAAAGCTTTGGTGCCTTAATGTTTAGCTTTATGAGTAATTTCAACAGCAAATACAATGGCGTGCTCTGGATGACAGCGAAAAGTATATTGAGGTACCTAAGCGGTACAAAGCAAGTGGACCTGTTATATAAGCAACAGGCAAGGATCTGTTTGGCGTGGTCGATGCATATTGGGGAGCGAATCTAAGGGATAAGCGCTCCTATTCAGGGCAGGCATTTATACTGTCTGGAGCAGCAGGCACGCACTGTCGAGTACCGATGTCCGTAGCGGACGAGGAGGCACTATATCTGAAGGCCCTCTTAAACAGCGTTGGTAGAGACTGCCCCACAGCGCGTCTTTATAATGACAATCAAAGCGCACAAAAACTAATAACTGGTTTCGAATTTCACCCGCGTATGAAACATATAGATGTGCGACACCACTTCATCATTTAAAACTACCTGACTAGCGACATTGAAGTGGAGTATATACAAACAGAGCATATGCCAGCAAACAACTCAAATGCACTTCGGATATGGGCGTTACATATATTTAAGTAAAGCGTATTGTTACTTTAGGGAGCGTATTGTTGTTGTTGCGAATAGTATAATAATATGTCAAAGTAACCATGTTTACATAGTTCCGTAAGCATAACGTACATAGATTTACCACAAAATTCGGTAGGGGCGTCTCTTAACAGATCACTGTAAAAACGCACATAACATCAATAAGTACAATAAGTCGTTCCATTACATTAAAGTCGCGTAGCGCTTGACCAAAATATTTGTAAGCGTATATATATAAACATAACCTCTTCAGAAAACTCCTCGTGTTATCAACGATCATGGGCCCAGTGTTTCAATCAGTAAGCCTGTACCCATAACCCCAAATCTTCAACAAACATTAAATTTTATTTGAATTTTTAAACCACATGTGTAACAAATTTTATTATTTTTCTTGACTAAAGGTTTGGACCAGATTTTAGCTTTCGCAGCGTACGGCCACACTATAATTATCGTAGCGAACAAAAAAAAACATCTTATTTTTAATTTTTTTTTAGTTTTTCATTTATTTTTTGTGTTATACTGAAACAATCGATTTTCGTGTCGCGTCCCTTCAATCAGTGTGATTTGTGCCTGTGCCGCCACCACTCTTGTAAAGTGGGTGTGTTTGGTGGCCGCTTATTCAACCAATATGAGCGACATCTCCGTTACCGACACTGACGGCGATGCACCAGATACTGTAATTCCTTCAAGTCAACAACAAAAACAATTTCCATAAAAACCTTCAAAACACCAACAATGCCAAAAACAACACTAACAAAAACACCAATATCAACGGAAACAATTTCAACTGCAACAACGCCAACAAAAAGAGGAAAATTGCGATTGAAGATGAAATCGACTTAGATCCATTGCCGTCTACTTCTGCTGGAGCTCGTACAGCACCACAAGGGCTCGAGGATCTGCTGTCAGATTCTGAGGCAGATGTTGAGTCGGCCGAAATGGAAGAGATAATCGCGCTGCGTGCGTCTACTCGTAATGAAGTTACTCAAGATGAGGACTCCAATCTAAGCACTGCCGCTGAGATACGCGATTGTTCTCTATCAAATGCACCAAATGTTGAAACTGTTGAAATTCGGCCAACAAGACCTTCTAAACCTCCCCCACTAATTGCTGAGAGTATTACCAACGTTGTTGGACTGTTGGAAGCACTAAATGCTGTCACTTAACTGCTTTATGCTCAAATGCAGTGGTGGTGGCTACAGTAAGGGTAATGTAAAGTGGTATTGACGCTTACAGGGCAATACAGGGATTGTTTACGGATAAGCGAATCACGTTTTATTCGTACCAATTAAAGGAGGATAGCGATTTCCGCGTGATGATCAGGGGACTGTATCCATCCCTTCAGAAAATTGATCGAATCAGAGATGAGCTGGCCTTCGTTACCAAGAAGGAACTGAATTTGTGTTATTTGGAGTTGGATCCGGCTGCAAATAACAAAGAGATATACAATATACGCTCCATCTCTCAAGTGCGCATTTCAGTGGAATGCTCTGACCGCCATATGGAAATCCTCTCGTGTCATCGTTGCCAGGAATTCGACCATACGACGAAATACTGCCAAAAGTAGCATCGCTGCGTGAAGTATGGCTCAGCACATGCAAGTCGGGTGTGCGAAAAACTTTTGGACGCTGACCCGAAATATGTTAACTGCGGTGATAACCATCCAGCAAGCTGGAAGGGATGCTTAGCTTATCAACGCGTTGCCAAGAAACGGAAGCTTAGTCACGCCCAAGAATCGCGGCACCCATTCGCAGGGAACACTTTTCTTATGCTCATGCTGCCAGACTTCAAACAGTTCCTCAGATTCTGCTGCAATTTGGGCAACAGCAACACCAACAGCAACAGCGTCACCGTCAGCAGAAGGTTCATCTTCAACAACAACCTCAATAGCAGCAACAACAACTTTTGTCGGTTCAGCAAGTTGTACTGCAAGTTTCTGAGCAGCAGTACAAAAGAAAAACTTGGCGCCGTAAAGTTCGTCAGATGCTTTGGCATCGAGAAAACACACAGCAATAACAGAAACACACGCAACAACACCAGCAGCATCAACGCCAGCAGCAGCAACACCAACAGCAATGGCATATACAGCAAAAACGGCAAGAACAACAACGACATCAACAACTACACCAGCAGCAACAACGCCAGCAACATCAGCAGCCCCTCAGCTGCAATTTCAGCCAGTGCAGCAGTCTTATTTGTACCATGAGCACTCCCAGCTCCAGTTTGACAGTTTTATGTCAAAATTCGTCAAGTTAAGTGAGACACTTATGGCCATGATAAGCCTGTTGCGCACTGCACTTGCAAACAGATGAGCCAAATTGGGTTGCGCATTGGCGTGTGGAGTGGCAATGGCCTTTCAAATAACGCCAATAAGTTGGAGCTATTAACCCAACGCCACCAAAAAGATGTAATGTTGGTATGCGAGACTCACTACTGCTCCTGGTCGCTTTACACCTTGCCAATCATCCTTCGGAGCAGCAGTGATCATAAAATCTTCACTGCAACATCATGCGCTGACTTCATTAAGTTGGCTATGCGCTCATTGTGCTGTCGTTAAAGTCTCTAGTGATCAAGGCGAAGTGGTGCTATCGGATGTCTATTATCCACCACATTTTCTGAGGGAACTAGAAGACTTTAATTGTTTTTTCAAAGAGCTTAGCTCTAAGTTTGCGCTTGCGTTTTGCGCGAGAGACTCCAACCTCCAAGTTCTTGCCACGAGAGGTGCAACGCACTACTCGTACGGCATAAGCCGACAGCAATTGACTTTGCTGTGTACGCTGGGATCCGGTCTGACTACCTTGGTATATTCTAGCGAATTGAGCTTAACTCCGATCACAGCTCAGAATGCTCCCAAGACCCGTCTTCTGCCGCGCAAGGCAAATATCACCCGATTCCGGCAGAGACTGGAGCAGCTTGTCAACTTGAACATGGAGCTGAGTTCACCGGCTGATATTGACGACTCAGCGGAGTTGTCCATGCTTTGCCAACTATCTTGTTCGCCTCCCAGTCCAGCCCAGCCTCTTTAAAACGAGAGATTTTGGATCTGGTAGGGCACAAGAGAGCACTGTGTCGTCGATATATGCGCTCATGCAATCCGTTGGATCTAAGGGACTTTAAGCGGTCTGCGCACGAGCTGCGAAAGCCGCTGTTTGACATTAAGAGCAAATATTTCCAGGATATGCTCCACAATGCCGATCCCAATAAGAATCATGGAGCATATCCTGGAAATATTTGCTCTGTCGATCAGATGCAGAGATTGCATCGGCGTTTGCGGATGAGCTGCAAGGCCACTTCACACCTTTTGCACTTGCATCTCCCAGCCAGGTACAGGATACTGAACCATTTGTAAATACAGATCTGGATCCTTTACAACCGATCACACCTATCACGCCTAGTGAGGTTCGCTTACAGATACGCAGGCTTAAGTCCACTAAGACACCTCTGGCTATGATGGCATTGACGGCACAGTTGCTAAGGCCCTCCAAGAGAAGGGAGTGATGTTCTTGGTGCTACTTTTTAACTCTCCTCCCCATTTCGTGGAAGTGCGCAGTGATTGCGATGATTCTGATCCTGAAACCTGGCAAGCCGCATAATCTTCTCTCGTCATATTGACCGATAAGCTTGCTGTCCACTTTTTTCAAAATGTTTGAAAAAATATTTCTTGGAAGATTGTCGGCAAAAAGTGGCTTATAGAGGGCGAATACAAATTTTTTTGGGGAATATCGCGCATTAAGAGATTCATTTGGGGGTTATAGACAGCGCGGATCGATCACCAGCTCAGATATCTCTAATTTTAATAAACAGTCAAATATATATCAGAAACTCTCCTTTAATAATAGTAACTGATTTAGTTTTTCCTTTGTATGAGCATTTCGAAGTTTAGCACTTCATATTTAATTCAACTGAGTCACTATAATAATTAAACATTATGTCATAGAGCCGTTAAACACGAAAGAGCTGGGTATCAAAGAGTCACGATCTTCGCTGTGAGCTGGTTGCCCCCTTGATAGTTGTATTTAAAGAGAGAATTGTTATTATAATCTGTGCACAATTCTACTGAAACCAGTTTATTCTTTACAAATTCTTAGCACGCTGGTTGAGATGGACGGGATTATTTTGTGAAAAGGGTCTATTGGGGAGAGGTAATATAGACTGCTGCCTATCTGTGCAACGCCTATCTGACGAAAACATTGATTAACAAGATGGCGTATGAGATGTGGACGTGTAAAAAGACAACCACACTTAGGATTATTCGGCGTAAAGGTTATTGCGTTCCATATATGGAACAAAAATAATTTTATTCCAAAGGACACCGAGTACATAATGATAGATTATTCGTGAAGAGCAAACACGTATTGGATATATTGTCCAGAATCCGAACTATGAGCAAAAGAGTTTCAGTGCGCAAGCTAAGGTAACCGACATACTGAAGGGGCAAAAACGGATTGGGCATTTTAATATTGTTAGCCCATATAAATTTAAGAAAATATGTATGTGAAACATATAGTAAATAACTATTTTTTTGGTCTAATGTGAATTTCTTTTTTTCCGTGTATTTCCTTTTTAATTTTGCAAAATGTATTCAGTTATGTTAACATGTTTACGTGTTGATTTATTTACTTCATTTCATTTATTTATTCATTTTTTTTTTCATTAATTTTATTTTATGTTTGTTTTTCAGTATTTGCCAATTTTTTTTTTTTTTATGTAAGCTTTAATAAGTTGTGCACATGTTCTAAACTTAATTCAATTTCACTGCTGTGGAAAAATAGTTATGTAAATATAGAAAAAAATAATTAAGTAAGTGTACCTACTGAAAATAGGTATTCGACGCATTTAAGAGATTTAAACAAGGGCTGAATAATTTACATCATAGAGCAACCATTTTCTATTAAAAAACTTTATATTAAAAAGGCAGCCATTATAAATTTGCAACAGTTCGAAAAACGAGATCACAACAACATCTAAGAGAACGGAGAGTGCAAAAAAATAAAATGTATAATTAAGTTTATAAGGATATATAAATATAAAAGAAATGATGTGTGCTCATCGGCAATAGCATTACAACTTTTTTTTTCAGTGAATCCCATAGCAAGAAGATAACAATTATTTTGTTATTCAAATGTTTTATTAAAAGCTCTAAGAATTAGAATTAAGAATAGAAATACCTTGGACTTTTACCTTTCAAATTGCGGTAGATATAAGCTAGTAACCTTTCTTCGAAGTTTGGTAACTGTAGCTCTTAAATATCGGGAGATATGTGATATCTTAAAATGTGGCGATTCTATCTTTTAAATTGTGTCGGATACACGGTCTTATCGATTTACACTAACAGGTATTTCTATTCAGAGAGGTTGAGTGGGCATGGCCATCCACTTTTTTATCGCTCTCCTAGGGAAGTTATCAGTTCTTTTAAAATTTGGTGAATCCAGATTACAAATTATAGTAGATGTGCGCATTTCAGATTTGTATGGCCGAAGTTTCTGGGGACAGCGGATGTGAGCATGTTGTGCATATCCTTGGTGGAGGATACCAGTAAGTTTTCTTCCAAGTTTGGCCACTCTATGTTAAAAATTGTGAAAGACATCCGGTCCTATCCATCAACACTTTCCGAAATATCGGCATTGGCGATTATAGGCGCAAATTTTATTCAGTTCTTAAATGAGATTACCAGTAATATACCTATCTCATTTGACGGCTCTCACTCAAAAAGAAGCCGAAGATATGGTCATTTAAAATTTATATGGATAAAAACATACTATCTAAATTTTGTGACTGTAGCCTTCAATTTGTGGGAGATATGTGGCTTTATCGATTGGCGAACATCGATTTTATCAATTTCATAGCCCCCTAATGAATGCAGCACTCAAATTTTCACACTTTGTCTGACCAGTATGTGTTCTTAGTTACAAGTCTCTATATCTAACGATGTCGGAAAAAGATTCCTTGGATATCAAAAAATATATAAAAATGTAATGAGTCAATTAAATTATTAAATTTATTAATGTTATTTTTTTTTATATTTATACACCTTTTGAATTTTATGCTCGATTTTAAACTGCTAATTAATATAACATATTGTTGAAATATGTTAGAATATCACGCTAATTAATACCACTTATTGTTGAAAAACTTAAGTATCGCTATGTTCATTTATATCGAAGCTCTGTTGCTGTGTTTGATACGCGTGACAAAAAGGCATTAGCAGGTATACTGGGTGTAACAGCGTCACAGATAAGTTTCATTAAGAACTGTGTTTCGGCAAAAGAAGCTTGGGATAAGCCCGCCGTTGTGTATCAGCCGTGTGGACCTGCAAAACAAATTACGTTGTTTCGAAAATTGCTTCGGTTAAGCTTGTCACAGAATTCGGCTGTGCAAAACATAAATGAGTTTTCTGACATAGTGGTCAAGCTGAAGGAAATTGATACGGAAATTTCAAAAGACATTTTTACAATTTTGACTTGGAAAAGTTTTAAAAGTTTTGTCGTCGCGATCGAAACGCGAGAACAGTTGGCATTGTTGTCTGACCTTAAAACAAAGTTATTGAAGAAGGAGAGAGACAAAAAACAAGCAACGAAAAAAAAACCGACAACAGTGTACAGCAAGTATTTGTGTCGCGCTCAAGTAATAGAACAAACAAAAAAGTGCCTGAAAATAACGGTAACATGCATGCCAAAAAGAGTTACAGATGCGTCCGTGAAGGTAATTTTATTGCTTAGTGCAAGGAAAGCACAACTGACAAAGGAAAAGAAAAAAACAACAAAGTAATAGTAAAGTGACAAAAGCAGTGGCGCCACTGTGTTGTGATAAATCGTGGTTGGTTGAGTTTAAAGAGCACAATGATAAAATCTTCTCGCGGTCGAAAATTTCTTAAGAGTCCACGGCGTTGATAATGTGTGGAAATTCGGGAAATTTTTGCATCGAATTAAAAAAGTTTTGTTACGTTAGAGAATTGCAAACAAACTTTATACCTGATTCAAAAGCCATGGCAAAAGGGTATAAGGTTGTGCTTGAGAGAGAGAGAGAGAGAGAGAGAGAGATAGAGAGAGAGAGAGAAAGAGATAGAGAGAGAGAGAGAGAGAGAGAGAGAGAGAGAGAGAGAGACATAATCTCAAAATGTGACAATGCTACAGGGCAACCTCGGCTAGCTCAGTATTCCCAGAGGTGGGTAACTCCAACCCTGCCCGTGGACGGTACAGAATCCAAAAACAACTCGACCTACACAACACTACATAAAGACCTACATGCACACACAAAACAAACGAAACAGCTGACGGGCCTGGTGTTTACGGCCACGACGTACCCGCCCTTCCTGCAATGGGCCTGCACGGATTTGATTTGCCCATCGCCCTTAAATTGTAGTTGACGACTAATTCATTCCATGCTCCCGGCGATTCTCCCCGCTATTTAACTTACTCACAGATCATCATTATATCCTCACAATTTATTGACAAACATTATATAGTATTATTTGGTAATTACAAAATACACCGCTAGGGGGCGTTGTATGCCGCAACGGCTATTCAATTTTGAATTTAAATCGGGAATCTTGCCAAATCCGATGAAACCAAAAAAAAACAAAATTCGAACAAATATGATTATTACTTTAGGGGGGCCCTCAATCCCTATCCTACCCTATTAGAGCTCCAATATAAGTATTCAGTGTATGGGGGGGTTTTGGTACAAAAATTGTCTCTCCAACTTGGCAAAAATCCGGAATGGTACTTAGATATTTAAATTAATGATAAGTATGTGAATAAATAAATACATGAACATGAATACGAATAGATATACAAACTAGTTAACATAACATTCAAATACATAGATATTTGCCAACAGGCAACATTTACATAAATATTCTGAATGCGAAATGGATGCGCTGGAGCACTGCGCCCTGGGCGCTGAATTTGGGTTCGGCTCAACGTATGATTTGTTTGGATCTGATCACAGCGCGCAGTCGACTTGCATTCGACAGGGCATGGATTTGTTTTTTTCTTTACATGTGTTTTTTTTCTTCTCCTCTCTCTTTTTTTTTCTTACAATTTGAGTTTTAACATAAAGTATGCAATTTAAGATTTGAGCGTGACAATGATTTTCTTCTGCTCATGCGTTTGAATTTCAATTTTCGGTTCGATTAAACTTAATGCGCTCGAACTATGCGACTTCGGTTGCTGAAGGCTTATCCTAGGAGCACGTGATGGCACTTCTTCCATACTGGAACGCACTCACCGGCTGAAAAGATGCGCCGTCGGTGCGCATGCGCGCTCCCAATGTCAAGCGATGGTGGATTTGCCCAGTGATCCCCTTGCAGTGGTAACGAGGCCGTATCCAGCAATTTTGCTCCCGGTAAAGTCGTCGTTGCGTCGACTTCAGACTAGTTTTTGGTCGCCCAGCAGGTTATATATTGCATAAATTATAAGCTTGCGGCGTGACCTGCCGTCGCCCACGCTGAATTTGCCTCCACAAGGCCTGAAGTATAACGGAGGGTTAGTGCACTCCTAAAAGCACTTCAACCTTTTCTTGTACGGCACCAAAAAATCTGCGCGCCACGGAACGTGACCTGCCTCACTTTCGCCTTTTTCACATGTGCTCTTTCTCCCTAACCCACAACACACCACCTTGCGGAAAATGTCCCCACATGCAACGCTGATCCCGCCGACCCTGCCAGCTTGCTTCCCTTTTTCGGCAATGTGGCCCTTTGAGTTTCCCTTTCGGTGGTGGTATACGATAATTGCCTATCGATACGTCCGCAAATGCAACACACGAGAATTAGAGTTAGGCGCCAGCTTGAACGATCAAAATTGTCGTCGCATTTCCTCCGTTTGCTCTGACGGTTGCCCATTGTGAACCTCGCCCAACGTAGGCTACACCCACGCTATATCCCGAGTTAAATCCGAAGATCTTTAGCATGGACGACCCCAAGAGATCTTCCGTTTTGATCCTCTACCTCATACGCGTTGTTTCCTACGGCTCTAACAATCCTGCACTTGCGAAATTTTTTTGCGAATTTCGCGTTGAAGGCTTTGCTGAAGTCGCTCAGCACAAAATTCCGCCTATAAACTTCTTGGCCTGCCACAGCGTGAAACTTGCGAGCCCGCTTGTCGTACTGTTGTCGGCTGCGTTCATACGCTTTGTGCAGATGCAGCCTCACCTGATCTTGAACTATTCGGATCTTGTCCTGCGTTCCTAAATCGGAGATAGAGTGTTCACCCATCGACCGCAGCTTCCGTGCGAGTTTGTAACTGGCCCCATTTAAATACATCTGCTGTCCAAAAACCGCAAAAAATGGTGTCACCCCGGTTGCCGAATGGACAGCATTACGAATCGCAACCTCAATTTCTGGTAAAAAGTGATCCCACTCTCTATGATCCTGCTCTAAATACGCGCGGATGGCTGCAAGCACCGTTCGGTTCACGCGCTCGGCTGCATTGCTTTGAGGGGATATATGGCCGTTTTCATGTGGGAGATCCCGAAAGCTTTGACCATATTTTCGAACTTCTTGGAAACGAATTGTCGACCGTTATCCGAATGGATGGTTTCAGGGACACCGAATTTAAAGAAAACCTCGTTAACCAGGAATTCCACCACATTGTCTGCCGTAGCGTCTTTCATGGCTTTCAGAAACGTAAATTTCGAAAAGTGATCGACGACTATGAAGACCCATGCATGACCCTTTTTTGACCGTGGGTACTTTCCCAAAAAGTCGATGTATAACTTCTGAAAAGGTCGTTCGGTCTTAACTTCCTGCCCTATGGACACTTGCATCCTTTGGTTCGAAGCCTTCGTTTCTTTACACACCACGCATTCCCTAACGTATTCACGAACTTGAACCGCCATGTTGGGCCAGTAGAATTGTCTCCGTAACCGGTGGAGAGTTTTCGTTACGCCTCCATGGGATGCCTTCGCGTCTACGTGAGCTTGTTCTATGAGCGTTGAAGCAAGAGATTCCGGCACCCATAACTTCCATAAAGTACCCTCGACTTCGTCTTCCATTCTTGTAAACCCGGTTCGTTTGTACAAAAGTCCGTCCTCAACGCACAAATCTGGCAATCGATCCTGATTTCTAATGACCTCCGCCACAAGCTCTTTGTATTCTGCAGCCTCGAATTCTACTGTCTGGAAGCCTAGCATTTGGTTCAGGTCAAGCGCTAGTTCAGCTACGCTGCGAGATAGAGTGTCAGCGACGACGTTGTCAGCCCCTTTTCGGTGTTCGATTTGAAAATCAAAACGTTGCAGGCGCAACGACCACCTCGCTAAACGTCCGTTTAAGTCACGCAAGGACATAAGCCATTTGAGACTTGCGTGGTCTGTAATCACAGTGAACGGCATCATCTCGATGTAGGGTCTGAACCTTTCGACAGCTAACACCGCGGCGAGACATTCTTTCTCCGTTACTGAGTAGTTCACTTGGTGTTTATCCATCTTGGCGGAAAAGAATGCTATCGGTCTCTCAACGCCCTCGGAATCAACTTGGAACAGTACAGCCCCGACACCGTAATGCGACGCATCACACTGAACGTAAAACCTCCGCGAAAAGTCAGCATGTACCAGTACTGGAGCGGATGTAAGCGCCTCTTTCAACCTTCGTACCGCGTCCGCTGCCTCGTCACTCAACTTAAACTTCCCTTTTAGACCCCCCTTTAGCACGTCAGGGGCTGCTACGCGTCAGTCGCGTCCCCCGCTGCCTAGCTGCGCCTTCCTGCGGAGGGTTGGAAATCTCTTTGTATCGGCGACCAGCGTCCTAGGTGTTCGGAGCTATAACAGCAAATCATCCGTCACATACTTGGACCTGAGTTGTGGGGACCTATCCATGCGGCAAGTCTTTAGTGGCGTTGCACATCCGAAGGGCACTACGCGAACTGGTAGAGCGTGCGGCCCGCACCGTAAAAGCCGTGTATGCTTTGCTCCTTTCGTCCAACTCTATTTGCCAGAATGCAATCGGTCTACGCTGGAGATGTAGTAGGTTTGATCGATACTCGAAAGTATCTCCTCGATGGATGGTGTGGTAAGCGTCCTTGACTGTGACAGCGAATCATCCAAGCAAAAGGTACTTGTCCGTCCTCGCACTTTGTAGTGCGGTTGCTCCACGGACTATCGCTTTCTTCGATAACTCCCAGGCCAACATCTTGTCCACCTCGTCCCAAAGCTACTTCCTCCATCGCCGGGGACAGCGGATAGTGTCGGTCCTTCACCGGAATAGCCGCTTCGACCAGTTCTATTTCATGTGTTTTGCTGTTGTCTTCCCCAATCCTAGCAGTTTTCAAACGCGACAAGAACTCTGCCTTTACCGTTTCCAAGTCGACTCTTTTGCTCCTAACGCGTTCAAGCTCCTCCAAGCATACTCGGTTCTTCGTCCGTTCTTGACTATTAGTGCTGTTGCTCCAGGACTATAATTTGGCTTCGATCCTCCCCAGATGCTCTTGGCTCCCCTAGACCCAAATACTCCTCAGGGAACTTGATTTCGGCCAGAAACTCACGAGAGCCTTGCCCCAAAATACTCACTGAGGCACCGGTATCCAAAAGTCCCGCAATTCGTTTACCTTCGATGCTGACCTCGGCAAACACCCTCGAATCTCGACTATCTCCTCTCTTGACCGATTCCACGACTTGTCTTTTCACCAGGCGTCGCTTCAGTGAATCGTTCGCGCGCCTTCTTTACCCTACGCGTCACTAATCGCATCCCATCAAGCTTCCGTTCCTCAAAAATCTTATTTCTAGCTATCATATATGCCCTTATCCTTTCTTCATAAGGTAGGTGACTTAATTTCCTATTATACTTGCGATTTATCCTAACTGTACTCTCTGATGGTGTATTAACAATTATTGTGTGGGAGTCGTTCGTGAGCGCACCTCTCCCGGTCTGGTCACGCCCACTCGTCCGTTTCCCCCACAATCTGGGCATTTAGGAGCAAGTGCATCCGGTCTCCCACAACGGTAGCAAAAAACCCTTCGCTGCCTATCTAGGCAATTTCTCCAGTCGTGTCCCAGCTGGCTACAGTTCCAGCATCCAGGCCTTGAACTTGGCGATTTCGCCTGAATCTCGTCGACCTCCGGCTCGACTTTGGCTTTCTCCTCGAGATCGCCACATATGGCACTAACGTTTTTACATGGTCCCGCGTATTTCGCTTGCGTACCATATGCTGAACGAGAGCTACGCGGTCCCAAGCTAGATTCCACCTCGTTACACTCTTCCCGCAGGTGATCAACAGAGTATACATCCATTGCATAGACGTATCTCCCGACCGAATCTCTTAGGCCTTTTTTGACTAGCTTTATCAGTTTAGGCTCTGGCAACGGTGTTTCCAATCGGGAGGCCATACTCGTCATCGACTGGATAAAGTCGTTTACCGATTCCCCAGGGAGTTGTTGACGCTGCCTCATTTCTTGCAAGCGATCGACGTCATCCCAACTTCCGCGAAACCTTGCAAAGAGCGCCTTTCGGAGCTCATCCCACGAGTATATTGGTCGTTGCCTCACGTGAAGCCAATACCATTCTCGGGCTCGCCCCGTTACTAGCACGTGGAAGTTGCTGAGGATTTCGTCCCACGGACACTGGAATTGCCTCTTTAGGTATTCCACCTTGAAAACAAAATCCTCCACGGATCCTCTGTCGTTCGAGCCATCGAATGACACTTCCCACTTGTCTATCTTGACCCAAGCTCGACCTGAGTTGAGCTCGATATTCGGACGACGATGGTTCGCCGTTCCCCGATTTTCTTCAATCGTCGACGCCTGACTAAAATCTCTGCTTCGGTTATTAACCCGTTGCCTCTGGTCCGGACCCGGGTTGCGCCATTCCCACGCACCACCACGACTAAGTCCGCTTGAGGTGGTTGACCTCTCTGGCTTTGCCGGTGGCCTAGGAGCAGGTTTGGTACTGGAGCGTGATTTTGGGACAGCCCCCTGATGCGACTTTTGCTGCTGGCCAGACTCAGCACTAGCAGTTTCCGTCGGGACCTGGCTGCGAATCACAGGTGGTGGCGTCGGTCTTACTATATCGTTTATAGCTTTCAGCATTTCTTGAAACCCTAGACGCACTTCCTCCCGCAATGCTTTCGCTATCCCAGTGTCCATCGACTGCCTGTAGGTCTCCTGAGCCTGCAGGATCGCAACGTTAATTGCAGACACTATCTCAGAGTCCACTGCTGCCCCGGGCTGTTCAACCGCGTCGCGGTCTTCTCGTGGCAAGTTAAAATCGGTGACTGGAGCTAATGGCCTTACAGGGGATCTTACTAATCCGATGCCCCTCATTACTCCTGCCCCCGTGACTTCCCAAGAGTCGGATTGCGCAACGCTGTCGCCCCCTGACCGCAACTGATACGAATGACTCGCTTCCGTCTCCTTAGTTTCCCTTCCCGTCATGACTAAATTTGTTCCTAATATTATCACCTAAACTATTACTCGATAAATAACGACAAGACAATAACACCACACGCAATATAACACAAGTACTTTAACAATCAAACTTATAAGGGAGAATCACCTTTGGCCGGTATTAATCGTCGTTCCAACCTCCGTCGTTAGCCAAACTGTTCACGCTCAAACAGACAAACAAATTTTTTACGAAGACATTAACTGGTTCGATCGTCAGCTTTGCTGACGGTCCCCAGTTGATTGAGTCCTTTTGGGCACGTTTCCGGTCTAATTTGTTTGCCGACACGGTGTCCATCGGTAGAGTGCAGCGCATGGTTACATCTCTATTGTACCATGGGTCACTCTATCCTAACAGAGTCTCGCTGTCGACACCCAAATTAGCGGAAACACACTTAACAAAAATTCTAACAAAACTTTACCCGTATGTGCATACTATTTTATTAAAAAAAACGTCATCGCCGTCTGAAATTATCCATGTTCGGTCGCGAACTTCACTGCCTTCCTGGAAGCGTGAGTGACATACCGGCATATCATAATTACAGACCCGACTTCTATACCCTATGCCTGGTGCAATTGAACTGCTCAATTTGAACGGACAAGCCACCACAGCAATTTACTTTCCCCTTAAACCTAGCACTAACACTTAAAACAAGACTTCAGGGTACTCTCGGGGTCGCCTCCACCGCGCAATTGCCTTGAGAGCATCTTCTCCATAGTAAGTCACGGTTTCGTACGGCGCGAAGAGTAGCCATCCGTACTGCGAGGACTTGCCTTTTCGGTTTCTTTATAATTTCCGGTTTTTTTGATTTCATCTCGCTTACGCTGATCGCTTGAACCTGCTTCCTCAACCACGGTTCTCGCGTTCGTGATGATTTCAAAAAAAAATACCATTTGGGCGCCATTCTTGTAACACGTCCAGTGTTTCCCGGTGGGCAACCTCGGCTAGCTCAGCATTCCCAGAGGTGGGTAACTCCAACCCTGCCCGTGGACGGTACAGAATCCAAAAAAAACTCGACCTACACAACACTACATAAAGACCTACATGCACACACAAAACAAACGAAACAGCTGACGGGCCTGGTGTTTACGGCCACGACGTACCCGCCCTTCCTGCAATGGGCCTGCACGGATTTGATTTGCCCATCGCCCTTAAATTGTAGTTGACGACTAATTCATTCCATGCTCCCGGCGATTCTCCCCGCTATTTAACTTACTCACAGATCATCATTATTTCCTCACAATTTATTGACAAACATTATATAGTATTATTCGGTAATTACAAAATACACCGCTAGGGGCGTTGTATGCTGCAACGGCTATTCAATTTTGAATTTAAATCGGGAATCTTGCCAAATCCGATGAAACCAAAAAAACAAAATTCGAACAAATATGATTATTACTTTAGGGGGGCCCTCAATCCCTATCCTACCCTATTAGAGCTCCAATATAAGTATTCAGTGTATGGGGGGGTTTTGGTACAAAAATTGTCTCTCCAACTTGGCAAAAATCCGGAATGGTACTTAGATATTTGAATTAATGATAAATATGTGAATAAATAAATACATGAACATGAATACGAATAGATATACAAACTAGTTAACATAACATTCAAATACAAGGCAACATTTTTATAAATGTTCTGCGAAATTGATGCGCTGGAGCACTGCGCCCTAACCCACAACACACCACCTTGCGGAAAATGTCGCCACATGCAACGCTGATCCCGCCGACTCTGCCAGCTTGCTTCCCTTTTTCGGCAATGTGGCCCTTTGAGTTTACCTTTCGGTGGTGGTATACGATAATTGCCTATCGATACGTCCGCAAATGCAACAAATGTGTGTGTACTCAAATGCAAGCTGCAGTGAATTATGGAAATGGCATAATCGTCTGGGCCATTTAAATATGGCAAGTTTAAAGAAAATGGCAACTGAATTCTTGAACGATTTGAAATCGAGATGTGCGAAACTTGCATAAAAAGTAAAACATGCGTTGGATCGTTTCCAAAGCATTCGGCAAAAGAAGTGTTAAATCTTATGCCTACAGACGTATGTGGATCAATCAACACGACGTCTGCCGGAGGGGCACGGAACTTTGCTACATTTATCGACGATTATTCGCGTTATACTTTTGTGTATTTCTTGAAGTCGCGGGACCAGTACTAAAATCCTTTAAAGACTTTGTAGTGTTTGTCTGCAATCCGCAGCGATAACGGTCGTGAGTACTTGAGTCGAGAACTCAATTAATTCTTATCGGAAAACGGCATAAAAAGAGACCTGACCGTACACCCCGCAACACAACGGCCTTGCAGAACGCGCAAATCACACGCTAATTGAAAAGGCCAGAAGTATATTGATATATTCTCGTGCGAAAGAGACCCAATGGGGAGAGGCAGTAAATACTGCTGCGTATTTGCGCAATAGGTCGGAGACAAAAACGTTGATAGAAAAGGCCAGTAAAAAGCCAACCTCTTCACATTTAAGAATATTCGGCTCAAAGGTGATTGCACTCAATAAGTGGCACAAAATGAAGTTCAGGCCAAAGGGTAGCGAGTATGTAATGATGGGTTATTCGTTAACAGCAAAAGCGTATCGGCTGTATTGTCCAGACTTCGGTAAGATGATTGAAAGCTGAGATGTTATATTCTTGAAAAAAATTTTGCAGAATCTGTGAGGTATAACAGTGATAACAGAGAAACAGCGTTATTTGATGAATACGTGCTACCAAATTAGCAGGCTCAAACAGTCAGTGTAGGACGCGGAAATAAAGAAATGCAGGTAGAAATAGTTATTGAGTCAGACAATGATATGAATGAAAGTAACGAGACCGATGACTGTGCGCAAAGCAATGAAGTGGGGTCACCCGAATTATGTGAAGTTCGAGGACCAGGTCGTCCACGAAAGTTAAGGACTGTTAAGCCGAGCCGTCCAAGGAAGGTGTTTAGACTCTCAATATGTTAAGAGCAGAGGGTGTGTCAATCCGCGCAAGTGTATTTGATGCTATTAGTTCAAAAACAAGTAGAGAATGGTCAGCATCAATACAGAAAGAAATTCCTGGGATTTGTAGATTCGTCTTCATTGGAGTTCGTGGGAGTCTAAGAAGTCTGGAATCTTTGAGAAGTACTAAAGCCGCGTATATTGCATTATCAACTGCGGCGAAAGAGGCGATGTATCTCGAAAAATTGTTAAATGAGATGGGATTTAAAGAAGAAAATCTATCTTATCATATTGCGAAAATCAAAGCGCACAATGTCTAGCTAAGAATCCAACGTTGCATAATCGTATCAAACATATATATATTAAGGACCATCATGTTCGAGAGTTGTTTGCTAACAACGAGATAGAAATTGAATATGTGTGCACAAGCAATATGATGTCTGATATATTAAGCAAGACTTTGCAAAAAGGAACAAACATGTGAAATTCATTAATAAAATGAATTGTAATTAATCTTGTTATATAGTTAAGTATGTAATCATTGAAAGAGAGAGCGTTGAAATATATTTCTAAATATCACGGCAACGATTAATACTTAAGATTCGCTATATCGAATAATTTCGAAGCTCCGGTCACACATGTATTGTGTTCTCTTTGTGCATTGTATTCTCCTAAGTTGAGTTGCTCCTAATTCTTTACCAAGTAAAGACGCACTCGCTCACCAAAAAGATAGTCCATAATTAGAAACTGCGTTTGACTCTTCATTGTGCAACGTTATTTACAACACATTAAGTATTGTAACATTAATAAACAAGACAAACATGAATGATCTTAAAAATAAAAAGATGAATTTATAATGACTTAAAAATTATAGAATAATTATCTTGTATAAGGGGGCCGGCCAAAATGATTTAATGAAAAACAATTTTTTTTGGGAAATATCGCGCATTAAGAGATTCATTGGGTGGTTATGGACAGTGAGGATCGATCACCAGCTCAGATATCTCTAATATGTATCAGAAAATCCCTTTTAATATTAGGTAACTGATTTAGTTTTCCTTCGTTTGAGCATTTTGAAGTTTAGCACTTCATATTTAATTCAACCGAGTCACTATAATAATTAAACATTATGTAATAGAGCCGTTAAACACGAAACCCCATTCTGCCAAAAGAGCTGAGTATCAAAGAGTCCCGACCTTCGCTGTGAACTAGTTGCCCCCTTGATAGTTGTATTTAAAGAGAGAATTGTTATATAATCTGTGCACAACTCTACTGAAAACAGTTTATTCTTTACAAATTCTTAGCACGCTGGTTGAGATGGACGGGATTGTTTTGTGAAAAGGGTCTATTGGGGAGAGGTAGTATAGACTACTGTCTATCTGCGCAACGCCTATCTGACGAAAACATTGATTAACAAGATGGCGTATGAGATGTGGACCTGTAAAAAGACAACCATATTTAAGATTATTCGACGTAAAGGTTATTGCTGTCCATATATGAAACAAAAAGAATTTTATTTCAAAGGACAGCGAGTACGTGATGATAGATATTATTAGCCCATATAAAATTAAGAGAATATGTATGTGAAACATATCGTAAATAACTATATTTTTTGGTCTGATGAGAATTTATTTATTTCCGTGTATTCCCTTTTTATTTTTGCAAAATTTATTCAGTTATGTTAATATGTATACGTCTTAATTTATTTACTTCATTTCATTTATTTATTCATTTTTTTCATTAATTTTATTTTTTGTTTGTTTTTCAAAGTATTTGCTAATGTTTTTTTTTTACGTAAGCTTTAATAAGTTGTGCACATGTTCTAAACTTAATTAAATTTCACTGCTGTGGAAAAATAGTTATGTAAATATCGAAATGAATAAGTAAGTAAGTGTACTTACTGAAAAAAGGTGTTTGACGCATTCAAGAGTTTTAAACAAGGGCTGAATAATTTACCTCATAGAGCACACATTTTCTATTCAAAAACTTTATATTAAAAAGGCAGCCATTATAAATTTGTAACATTTCGACAAACCAATAGATCACAACAACATCTAAGAGAGCGGAGAATGCAAAAGAATAAATATATAAAAAAAAAAAAGAAATGATGTGTGCTCATAGCCAATAGCATTACAACTTTTTTTTCTTCAGTGAATCCTATAGCAAGAAGGTAAAAATTATTTTGTTGTTCAAGTGTTTTATTAAAAGCTCTAAAAATTAGAATAAAGAATAGAAAATTAAAAGCCTTTTTGCGCTACCAGCTTTTTGATAGCTTTATTTTCCAAATAATAACAGGAAGTTGATTTCACGTTATCAACTTTATTGAATGTATTCGGACTGTTTATTTAAGGTTTGAAGCCACTTGCTAAACCTATCAACAACGAGAATAATTAAAACTATGGATCAGCTAGAGCTTTGCTGCAGCAGCCGGCCGATCAGCGAACGCCCTTTATCGAGAGAGAGAGAGAGAGAGAGAGCGCTGCACAAAGAGAGCTCTGTACAATGAGAGCGCTGCTAACGCTGGCTGCTGCAGCTCAAACTGCACTTAACATAGTGTGTATATGTAGTTAAGACTAACAATAGGTTATTGATATTAAGCCACGCAGGGCTCCAAACTCAAACCTATTGACAACTCAAAATCAACTCTTCAGGCCGCCAAAAAATAATGCTGTTGTTAAGTCCTGTACTAGCTCCAAGTGCACAGCCTTGGTGACGAAGCAGATGAAGACCGAAAAATAGCATTTTACTGGTGGTCTAGTACGAATAACAGAATTGTAGAAAAACGGGCCGCAATAATCGACTCGTGCCACTTCAAACGGACGAGATGCTTCAATCCGATCTCTTGGCAAATTGCCCATGATGTGTTCGATTAGCTGCGGCTTAACTCGGATTAGCTGCGGCTTAACTCAGAAACATCTGACGCCAATTGGACAATATTGAAGGCGTAAATTGGCAAGAAGTGCGTGAGGGCCTGAGTGCAGGTTACGCTCATGAAATTCTTTGATGATTGCCACAGTAATTGGGTGGTATTTAGGGAGGATGATTGGATGTCGGGCTTCATAGGGCAGACTTGAGTTGGCCAGTCGGCCACCAACGCGCAAGACTCCAAAGGGCAACAGTGACGCAATGGGGCTAGAATTCTTGAGTGCTCCTCTTGATCGCAAAGTCTTTTGGACGAGACGAAGAAGAATAATAGTTCCTTGCTAAATGTCTGACACGTTAAAACCCTGATGTCGAAGGCAATGAATAAACTTGAAGATGTGCGTAAATACACGTTGTGAGAAAGTGAGAGCAACGACATAAGTCCGAAATTAAGGTGTTGAACAGTTGTGCCTGAATGACCGGTCCGGCCATGAGTACGTCATTGAGGGACTGTCCAGAAGAAGCCGCAGCCGATCCGTCAAACACAACCCGAAGTTTGTTAGTCGTGCTGTCCTCCTTCAAGACACAGTGATGTGGAAGGAAATATTTGCACTGATCGATATCCAGAGGATCGACAAGCGACATGTGCTTTAGGTACAAATACTCTTGTATAAATGCGGAGTATTCCTGCTTAAGGCCTGAGCGACGTTAGAGCTTGCGCTCAAGATTACTAAATCGACGAAATGCTTGTGCATAGGAATCACCCAAGTCGATGGAATCTGATGATTCAACGTGTGCAGAAGACGATGGTGCACTAAATAACGAAGACGCAACGAGAGCAGAGTCAGATGACCCATTGGCAGGCTGCTTGGAGATGGTGGCATCAAAGTGCAGCAGGGTATGATGCCTATTACCACAGACATGACAATGCCCACTGGTGCATGCCCGAGAATAGTGTACAATAGTATGGCCAAAACAGTTACAGAATGGGCAAGGAGAATTGTTTGATTCGGATGCCATCAAGGCTCGTCTGCTGTGGTTGGGAATTTAATTTTTTTTTTCCACCTGAGAATTAAGGGAATGATATCCCATTGCATGCTCCAGGTTCTCCAACTTCTGGCATCGCTTCTCCAAGAATGCGTAGAACTCTTGCGCTGAGGGTATTTGGTCCATCGGTACAGACTCCCCCCAAGAACTCTGAGTGGTGATGTCCAGTTTTTGGAGCAACATGAGTATAAGCAAACAGTCAGATATCTTCCCAAAGACTCAAGCGCGCGCATATGGGAGTTGACCTTGTCCGAAAACTCTCGAAGTTTCCCTGCTGAGGTCGAATCAACCTTCTTGAGGCCAATAATCTCCTTGATGTGCGACTGGAAAACTAAACGCTTGTTGTTAAATCGCTTGCTTAAAATATTCAAAGCCGCGCGATAATTTTCACCTGATATTTCAAGCGAACGTACTGACCGCAAGTGCTGCAGCTTTTTAATGTCACAAAGCTGAGTGTCTGCGTGAATAATAGAGTTAAACATGGAAATGAAATTAGCGTATTCCGTGTAACCTCCAACGAAAGTAGGCAGCTTAAGCTCAGGTAAGCGCGGTCGATGCGATCGATCAATATATATAGGAGCTGACCACTCAGCTGCCGACTCAACATTCCGAAATGTTGACGATAAAGGACGCGATTCGCACAGTTCAAGCTGCCTTTTTAAACGACATGTCACTTCTACAAACAGCCTCATAAAGTTCATACTTAAATCACTGCCTATTTCGTCGTAGTCAAGACGTTCCAGACTGTCGTGAGCGAGGTTGAATGAGGCTTCCGTTTTGTTCAACAGATCTAAGTTTGACTTAACTTGAAGAGATGTTTATGTTTAAAATTGTGAAAGACATCCGGTCCTATCGATCAACACTTTTCGAAATATCGGCATTGGCGATTATAGGCGCAAATTTGTTATCAGTTCTTAAATGAGATTACCAGTAATATACCTATCTCATTTGACGGCTCTCACTCAAAAAGAAGCCGAAGATATGGTCATTTAAAATTTATATGGATTTAAACATACTAGCTAAATTTGGTGACTGTAGCCTTAAATTTGTGGGAGATATGTGGCTTTATCGATTTTATCAATTTCGTAGCCCCCTAGTGGATGCAGCACTCAAATTTTTACACTTTGCCTGACCAGTATGTCTAAGTTACAAGTCCGTATATCTAACGATGTCGGAAAAAGATTCCATGAATATCAAAATATAAAAATGTAATTGAGTCAATTGAATTATTAAATTTATTAATATAATTTTTTTTTATATTTATACAGTTTTTGAATTTTATGCTCGATTTTAAACTGCTAATTAATATAACATATTGTTGAAATATGTTAGAATATCACGCTAATTAATACTACATATTGTTGAAAAACTTAAGTATCGCTATATCGATTTATATCGAAGCTCTGTTGCTGAGTTTGATACGCGTGACAAAAAGTCATTAGCAGGTATACTGCTGGGTGTAAAAGCGTCAAAGATAAGTTTCATTAAGAACTGTGTTTCGGCAAAAGAAGCTTGGGATAAGCCCGCCGTTGTGTATCAGCCGTATGGACCTGCAAGAAAAATTACGCTGTTTCGAAAATTGCTTCGGATAAGCTTGTCAGAGAATTCGGATGTGCAAAACTACATAAATGAGTTTTCTGATATAGTGGGCAAGCTAAAGGAAATTGATACGATAATGATAATGAAATTTCTAAAGACATTTTTACAATTTTGACTTGGAAAAGTTTTAAAAATTTTGTCGTCGCGATCGAAACGTGAGAGCAGTTGGCATTGTTGTCTGATCTTTAAACAAAGTTATTAAAGAAGGAGAGAGTCTAAAAACAAGCAACGAAGAAGCCGACAACAGTGTACAGCAAGCGTTTGTGTCGCGCTCAAATAATAGATCAAACAAAAAGTGCCTGAAAATAACGGTAATATGCATGCCAGAAAGTGTTACATATGCGTCCGTGAAGGTAATTTTATTGCTTAGTGCAAGGAAAGAATAACTGACAAGGAAAAAAAAACAACGACGCAAAACGATCGTTCGCTCTGCTTGCGAGTGTACAAATTAATAGTAAAGTGACAAAAACAGCGGCGCCACTGCTCACATGTGTTGTGATAAATCGTGGTTGTTTGACTTTAAAGAGCACAATGAAAAAATTCTTCTCGCGGTCGAAAATTTCTTAAGAGTCGACGGCAAAATAAATTCGGGTAATTTTTGCATCGTATTAAAAAACGTTTTGTACGTTAGAGAATCGCAAACAAACGTTATATCTAATTCAAAAGCCATGGTAAAAGGGTACAAAGTGGTGGAGAGAGAGAGAGAAAGAGAGAGAGCCATAATCTCAAAACGTAACATGCTACTAAGTAAAATGACCTATTTACGATTAATGTGAAAATGGAAATGTGTATGTACTCAGTTGCAAGCTGCAGTGAATTATGGAAATGGCATAGTCATCTGTGCCATTTAAATGTGGCAAGTTTAAAGAAAATGACAACTAATGAAATCTTGTACGGTTTGAAATCGATAAAGAACAACATAGACTTGAAAGGCGACGTGTGCGAAACTTGCGTGAAAAGTAAAACATGCGTTGGATCGTTCCCAGAACTTTCGGCAAAAGAAGTGTTAAATCTTATGCCTACAGAAGTATGTGGACCAATCAACACGACATCTGCCGGAGGGGCACAGAACTTTGCTAAATTTGTTCGCGTTATACGCGAAGTATATTGATGTATTCTGGTGCGAAAGAGACGCAATGGGGAGAGGCAGTAAATACTGCTGCGTATTTGCGCAATAGGTCGGAAACAAAAACGTTGACAGAAAAGACCAGCAAAAAGCCAACCTCTTCACATTTAAGAATATTCGGCTCAAAGGTGATTGCACTCAATAAGTGGCTCAAAATGAAGTTCATGCCAAAGGGTAGCGAGTATGTAATGATGGGTTATTCGTTAACGGCAAAAGAGTATCGACTGTATTGTCCAGAATCCGATAAGATGATTGAAAGCAGAGGTGTCATAATTTAAAAAAAAAATTTTGCAGAATCTGTGAGGTATAACAGAGATACAGCGTTATTTGATGAATGCGTGCTACCAAATCAGCAGGCTCAAACAGCCAGTGTAGGACGCGGAAATAAAGAAATTCAGGTAGAAAAAGTTATTTAGTCAGACAATGATATGAATGAAAGTAACGAGACCGATGACTGTGCGCAAAACACAGAAGTGGGGTCGCCCGAATTATGTGAAGTTCGAGGACCAGGTCGTCCGCGAAAGTTAAGGACTGTTAAGCTGAGCTGTCCAAGGAAGGTGTTTGGGACCCTCAATATGTTAGGAGCAAAGGGTGTGTCAATCCGCGCAAGTGTAGGTAATGCTTTTAGTTCAAAAACGGGTAGAGAATGATCAGCATCAATACAGAAAGAAATTCAAGCAATTGAATCAAATAATACCTGGGATTTGTAGATTTGCCAGGCGGTAACGGGAAAACCGTTACTTGACTCCGTCGACCCTGATTGGGCGAATGATACTACAGACCGCAAATCGTATAGTGGATTCGTCTTCATTGGAATTCGTGGGAGTCTAAGAAATCTGGAATCTTGGGAAGCACTAAAGCCGCGTATATTGCATTATCAACTGCGGCGATGTATCTCGAAAAATTGTTAAATGAGATGGGATTTAAAGAAGAAAATCTATCTTATCATATTGCGAAAATCAAAGCGCACAATGTCTAGCTAAGAATCCAACGTTGCATAATCGTAGCAAACATATATATTAAGTACCATCATGTTCGAGAGTTGTATGCTAACAACGAGATAGCAACTGAATATATGTGCGCAGGCAATATGATGTCTGATATATTAAGCAAGATTTTACAAAAAGGAACAACATGTGAAATTATTAATGAAATGAATTGTAATTAATCTTGGTATATATTTAAAAATGTAATCATTGAGACAGAGCGTTGAAATATATTTTAATATCACGGCAACGATTAATACTTAAGAATCACTATATTGAATAATATTGAAGCCCCGGTCACACATGTATTGTTTTCTCTTGTGCATTGTATTCTCCTACGATGAGTTACTCTCAATTCTTAGCCAAGTAAAGACGCATTCGCGCACAAAAAAGATAGTCCATAATTAGAAACCGCGTTTGACTCTTCATCCGACAAACATGACGGATACTAAAAATAAAAAGATGAATTTATAATGACTTAAAAATTATAGAATAATTATCTTGTGTAAGGGGGCCGCCGAAAATGATTTAATGGAATACAAATTTTTTTGGGAAATATCGCGCATTAAGAGATTCATTGGGTGGTTATAGACAGCGAGGATCGATCACCAGCTCAGATATCTCTAATTTTAGTAAACAGTCAAATATGTAACAGAAACTCCCCTTTAATAATAGTAACTGATTTAGTTTTTCCTTCGTATTAGCATTTCGAAGTTTATCACTTCATATTTAATTCAACTGAGTCACTATAATAATTAAACATTATGTAATAGAGCCGTTAAACACGAAACCGCATTCTGCCAAAAGAGCTGAGTATCAAAGAGTTCCGACCTTCGCTGTGAACTAGTTGTCCCCTTGATAGTTGTATTTAAAGAGAGAATTGTTATTATAATCTGTGCACAATTCTACTGAAACCAGTTTATTCTTTACAAATTCTTAGCACGCTGGTTGAGATGGACGGGATTATGTTGTGAAAAGGGTCTATTGGGGAGAGGTAGTATAGACTGCTGTCTGTCTGCGCAACGCCTGTCTGACAAAGACTTTGATTAACAAGATGGCGTATGAGATGTGGACGTGTAAAAAGACAACCTTAGGATTATTCGGCGTAAAGGTTATTACGCTCCATATATGGAACAAAAATAATTTTATTCCAAAGGACACCGAGTACATAATGATAGATTATTCGTGAAGAGCAAACACGTATTGGCTATATTGTCCAGAATTCGAACTATGAGCAAACGAGTTTCAGTGCGCAGGCTAATTTAACAGACATACTAAAGGGGCAAAAACGGCTTGGGCATTTTAATATTGTAAGCCCATATAAAATTAAGAAAATATGTATGTGAAACATATAGTAAATAACTATTTTTTTGATCTGAAGTGAATTTATTTTTTTTCCGTGTATTTCCTTTTTAATTTTGCTAAATGTATTCAGTTATGTTAATATGTATACGTGTTGATTTATTTGATTCATTTCATTTATTTATTCATTTTTTTTTTTATTAATTTTATTTATTGTTCGTTTTTCAAAGTATTTGCTAATGTTTTTTAAGTTGTGCACATGTTCTAAACTTAATTCAATTTTAGTGCTGTGGAAAAATAGTTATGTAAATATAGAAATTAATAAGTAAGTAAGTGTACTTACTGAAAAAAGGTGTTTGACGCATTCAAGAGTTTTAAACAAGGACTGAATAATTTACCTCCGGAGGCTAAAGTCAAAAAACTTGTCGCTGACCTTAGATCGAAAATTAAGTATCCGATTCATTATAGAAATCTTCAGCAATGTCTAAGGAATGGCTTGATACTCTCAAAAATACACAAAATTTTGGAGTTTAAACAGTCTCCCTGGCTAAAAAAGTATATAGACTTGAATACATATCACAGGACATTGGCAAAAAATAATTTTGAAAAAGACTTTTTCAAATTATTGAATAATGCCGTTTATGGGAAAACGATGGAAAACGTTGAAAAACGTAAAGACATCAAACTGGTCACATCGTGGGAAACCACAAATCGTAATAAATTGGGTGCTCGTGCCCTCATTGCAAAGGCCAATTTCCACAGCTCAGCTCAATTTTCAGAGGATATGTATGCGATTCAAATGAATCGCCTCCATAACGTGTATGATAAGCCTATGTACTTAGGTTTTACAGTTCTTGAACTATCAAAATGGCAAATGTACGATTTTCATTATGATTACATGAAGCCAAAGTATCAAGATAAAGTTTCATTGAATTATATGGATACAGACTCATTCATATATTCCATTGAGACAACAGACTTCTTTAAAGACATTGCGGAAGATGTGGAAATGAGATTTGATACATCTGACTACCCGGAAGAGTTATCAAAAAAATATGGGATCAGAAGGTGCAATAAAAAAGTTTTAGGCATGATGAAAGATGAAAACAATGGGAAAAGAATGTTGGAGTTTGTTGGTCTTAGAGCCAAAATGTACTCATTGTCTCTTGAGGGGGGTGGATGCATAAAAAAGTCCAAAGGAGTTAAAAAGTCTGCATTAGATAAGTTGACTTTAAATAGCTATAAGCAATGTCTATTTGAAAAAAAGACATTTAGTGATAGCATGTTGATGTTTAGATCTAAGATTCATAACTTGTATACACATAGAATAAGAAAAACAACTTTAAGTTCTACAGATGATAAGAGAAAAATAAAAGAAGATGGGATAAATACATATGCCTGGGGGCATTATAGAATTAATTCATAGTAGTACAAAAAAAAAATAAATAAATAAATAAACAAATAAATAAATTATTTAATAAGCATTCAATCAAAAATGTTAGTAAAATTAAGTGAAAAAAAAAAATGTAAATAAAATTATGAAGAAAAAAAAATATATATATATATATGTACATATAAATAAATGAAAATTTTAAACCAAACAGAAAAACATGTCTCTCTTTTATTTCAATTTATACAAGATGAAAATGTAGGGTATGACATGAAAAGAAGAAAATACCAGAAGAAATTTTAAAATGTGTGTGTGTGTGTGTGTGTGTGTGTATCTGTTTGTGTCTGTATATAGAAATGCAGTGTACCTGTAAAAAAAAAAAAGGACGAAGAAGATAAACACAAGACTTGAGGTTGTAAGTGTATGCTTGTGTACCTGCGTGTGTATAAAAAGTAAAATAAGAAGATTTTGGGATGTGTATATATATATATGCATTTTTTATTTGAATTCATGAAGCTGAAAATAAAGTGTATATGTGTGTATGTGTGGAATATGATTCGAAATAATAAATAATAACACAAAGAAAATTGTATTTTGTAATGGTTTTTATTTTTTTTTAAATGAAATGAATTAATGAAATACAGTTGATTAAATTTAGTATTAAGATTATTTATTATTAATATTATTAAATATTTTTAATAAAGCTTAAAAAATCTGGTGTGTTTTCCAACACATCATCATCATAAAAAAATTTCCTTATATCCCATTCCTCAGCAATGGGCTCCTCGGCAAGAAGCTCAGCAAAGGTGGGCTCCATTGTTTGCCCCTCCTCGGTTATATCGATGATGGTTTCGGTGTCTTCAATCTTTTGCTTCTTGTGTGAAGAAGCGTACTCCTCCTCCTCTTCGTCAATTTTTCGCTTCTCCGTTGGAGAAATTTCCAAGAGCTCAATCCATTCCGATGGACTCAGCTCTGATGAGAATTGCGGATTGACTTCGTTAGCTGCTGCTTCTTTTCTTGGTATCGGCCAGGGCATCAGCTGCCCCAAATGAAAATCCATTGAATTTTCATCGTCATCCACAAAGTTGAAGAGCTCCTGAATGTTCCTCGACATCTTTTTGAATGAGATACTTGTATTCAAGACGCTCTTTTATATCCGAAATTCCCTACACTGAGTACCGAAAACCTTAATGCATATTTCCAAAGGTTGAAAGGAAATTACTGACAGGTTCATCACAAATCAATACTGTTTATGAAATTTTAATCTATTAATAGTACGCACACGTTCGATTTTAAGTCTTTATTTTTATAGAACTTCATTAATATTTATCCAAGAGTTCTGATCATTTGAGAACCCAAGCCATTTAACTAGAACTCTATCATTTCGACGCCTTATTATCTTTTCAATCAAGTACGTGTCCGGAAATTTTGTTTTCCTTAACTCTTCATTGTAGAAACCTCCTTTCAGAACTGCGCCATGATAGTCTTCCAGTATGTATGTAGTTGGATTGGTATTTTGTATTTGATTTATTTTGAAAATTTCAGTTGTCCAGTTCGGTGTATACCCCTTTTCAAATGTATGTTTATGCTTGCTAATACGCACGTAATCTCCAACACGAAATTTACTGCCATTGAAGATTTTTAAATGATTGTAGGCAGTGTTCAACAAATTGTTCTCATTTGACGAATTTACATCAACAGGTCTCATTTGAATTGTTCTATGATGTTTTCGATTGTACTCATTTATCAATTGTTTATAAATTGTAATCCAACAGTATGTTCCATTGTAACTAAACTCTCTCCACATCATCTCCTTAAGCGTTCTATTAAAACGCTCAACAATTGACGCCTTTAGACCACTATAAGTTGAGTAATGATTGATGTTATGTTTTCTACATAACCTCTTAAAGTCTGTATTAAAAAATTCTTTTCCGTCATCGGTCTGTAAATTCTTTGGAATTCGATTCTCCTTAAGTATACTCGAGAATGCGCGTTCAACTTCTTTCGCTGATTTTGTTTTCAATGCTTGTCCCCATGCATATTTCGAAAACGTATCAATAACTGTCATAAGAAATTTATATCCTTTATTCGATGATGAGTATTGTCGCATTTCTACTAAGTCTGCTTGCCAGTGGTCATCGATTCCTTTCATAATAACTCTTCGGCGTTTAAAATTTTTACGTGCTGGTGCATGTAATTCGTCTGTTAAATTCCTCCTACTCATGATTTTCTTTTTATTTATATTTTTTTTTTATTTATTTATTTATTTTTTTTTTTACAACCAAGAACTATGTCTGCTTCTTTGGGAAAAGTGCTGCCTGCGGAACATTTTTAAGCAGTTTGTATTTAGTACCAATGCTTTGACCATTTTCCACATAGACTTCCACCAAGTGGAAATTACTTTTCTCTTTATTCCGCTCATTTGAGGAATGTCCGAACTTGTTAACGGTCCTAAAGATTATAACTCATAGCACACACAAGACACATTATTTATCTATTTTATTATCGAATCTTAGAGAGTCTATATTTAAATTTATATTTTGATTTTCACCGCTAAATAAACTTTTTAATGACTCTATTTGCGAATTAAAATTCGTTTGTAAAGAACTTTCTGATTTTTTCACGAGTTCTTCCATCTCAATTCTATTTTTATTAATCTCATGAAGAAGTGTAAATGATATTTCACTTATTGTTTTCTGATCCGATTGATCTTTTCCTTTCAAAAGTTTTTCAAAGCTGTTCATTGATTCTTCTAATTTTCTTTCTAAAAAGACTTTAGTAACTGCATCATTATCTTCCAAGGGTTCACCCACATACTTAAGACGTTTATTTGAAAAAATAATGTTCTGATCAACATCAAGTAAAACACCAGCAATTTGATTTTTTACACTTGATCTTTCTTTTTCATTGCTAGTTGAGAAGAAGTGACCAAACTTGTCAAGAGGCATTTTGATAATACTAAATTATTGAGAGTCACAGTATTATTTATTTATTCAATAAATAATTTTTGCTTCACGAAGTTCTTCAACTATCGAAACGATTTCATTATTATGATTGGTGTTACCAGCTGCCTGTGAGCCAACTAAAAGTTTAAGTCGATCAACTATCTCATTTGGATCATCCCAATATACATAATTTGGCTTAGTTGAACTGAGTGTCATAAAACTTCCACCCTTATGCATAGATTTCTTATTTAGAGGTGTAGACATTGCACTTGGATCATCATTTCTTGAGAAAAGTTTTTTTATTATTTTAGTGTACTTTTTGGAACGATTTCCCTTAAGCGGGCCATCAGGTAGAAAATTTTTTCTATGGGCATTGGTTTTTGACAAGATTTTCTGATATACATCCAAATCCGTTTTATTATAACCTTCAGGATCTTTCAAGTAAATCAAAGAATATAATCCAGGAGTAAGATTCCACTTTTCACCAGATTCCAGCTCAATTTTCTTCTCGTAAACAGCTATTTTAGAACTACCCAAACTAATTTGTCCACTTTTTTTGGTAGGTCCAAATGCTTTATCCAGTTTTTTCTGACGCTCTAAATCATTTAAACTAAGATTAAAGGTCTCATCAGTTTTTCCGCTCGTTTGATTATAGTCTTCATTACTAAATGTATCAGGTTTATTATTATTATAACTCTCTTCGCTTGGTGCTAACGATAAATCTTGTGTTTGAAGCTCAGATATTCCTCTGTCCGCTGCATCATAATATTCATCAATACTACTAAAGTTTTCACCGCTTTTAGTTTCATTCCTACTATTTAATTGTCCTTCTTCCTCTTCTTTTTTTACTTTCATCAACTGATTTGCCATTATATTCCCTCTAACAATTTTGTGAAGAGGTTGTGTTATTGGCTTAAACGTTTCCTCTAATTGATATTCATTTGCGGCTCTACCTAATTTAATGCTTTGAAATTTTCTTTTCAGAGCGTTTCTTGTTTTTGTCAATTCTTTCAGTATATGCTCATTCATTTTTAATTAAAAAACCACCAGATATAAACCGAAAAACACCTTTACAGGTGGTTTCTGGTTTCTAAGCGGTTTTATGTTGTTTTTCATGTGGTTTTTCACGGTTTTTTATGTGGTTTAACACAGTTTAACGCGGTTTTTCAGATGGTTTCCGATGTATACAATACACACACTCTAATCACACTAAAGATAGTATAACTATATATAGTTGTTATATACTAATTTAAAATAAAATATAATCTGGTTTTTTTATTCATTTATTTGTTTTAAAGTTGAATACAAGTTGATTTTCTTCAACAGCTTTATGCTCTAGTAACAGAAATCTTAAACATAAGTGTCCGCAGTTAAAAGAACCGAATCGTTGTATTTGGTTATAATTGTATTTTATGTTCTCTCCTAAATATCTAATAAGCTCTAAAGGTGGTGGTAAATTTCCAAAACTATCAAAATATCTGATTTGCTTATCTAATTTGTAGTAAGCTACCCAATGCGTTCCAGCTCCCGTTGAAAGGTCTAAGTTAACAATACCACATTCTCTTTTCCGTACTCGTTTTGGTAATGAGTCTCTCATAAATACACCTCTGAAAAAGGGAATATGTTTGTGAGCAAAGTTCACAATGTCTATGTTTGATAGCGGCTTATTAGGTAGCTGATTTAAAAGTTTTTTGGAAAGTCAGTTGATATACCATATCCCTTTTGATATGGTCTTAGATAGAGTCCATTGCCTAAAGCAATTGCTTCCATTTTTCTGTTATGACGTTTATTCTCTTCCAATTCTTTCTTTGCATTTTTAGCACTATTAATACTCTTTGCAATAGCTGCACCACCAGAGGCAAGTCCACCTAATGCTCCGAGTGCTGTTATAATGGGTATAAGCGGCAAGAAGCCACCAACTTTAGGAACACTAATAATTCGAGGAATTATTACATCATTTTTCTTTCGCCCAAAAGTCTTGTTAATTGCTTTTTTAGCGATTTTTATCGCAGATTGAATATCATAAGGCTTCTCCTTCTTCAATACTCTGGTAGCCACTCTGACGGCATGCATGAATTTTTTCTTTTTCTCACATGGCTTTTTATATTCTCTTTGTTTGAGTCCCATACCGAATTTTTTCTTTGCTTTCATTATGTTGGTTACAAAATAAGCAGCGGCTCTTTCACCAAGAGTACTATCAGAGGCCTTTACACGCTCCCACGCTCTTTCAGCCAAATTTGAATCAGCTATATGCCGATTTCTCAAATCTTTATAATTAGCATATGCTATGTCGTGCTCCCTGCAAGCAGCATCTAATGGATTTATTCCCTTTTCGCCTCTTTCCAAACGACTTTCTAGCTTAGTTCCTGGGCCACAGAACTGATAACCAGGTATATGTAGCTCAATTGGGAGGGAGTTGATTATTTTATCAATAAGACCTCTACCTCGATAGAGCAGTGATTTGGTACTAGTTGATTTATAAAAGCGTACTACCATTTTAATTGATGTTTATTCTTCAAAGACTTGTAAGAGAGTAACGATCTGCTGAGAGAAGTGTATCTGATATGAGATTAATAAAACAAAAAACGAACATAGAAGTGAGGAATATCGATTTTAAAAATGGAAAAGACAAACAAGTTAGACATAGCAGATTATTACCCAATTCAATTAGAGCTCTAATTGTTGGACCTTCCAATTGTGGGAAAACAAATGTAATGATCAGTTTGATTGAAAGCCCAAATGGGCTAAAATTTGAAAATATTTATTTATACTCAAAGTCTTTACATCAACCAAAATATGAATACTTGAAAACACTAGTGAACCCAATAAAAGGGATGGGATATTTTACATTTTCAGAAAATGAAAGTGTTATAGCACCAAGTAAAGCCAAAAAGAACTCTATAATGATTTTTGATGATGTTGCTTGTGAAAAGCAAAATAATATTCGTGCATACTTCTGTATGGGGCGACATAATTACATTGATGCGTTTTATTTATGTCAGACGTATACACGAATCCCTAAACATCTTATTCGTGATAATGCAAATCTAATAATAATGTTCAAGCAAGATGAACTTAATATGAAACATGTGTATCAAGATCATGTAGGTGTAGATATGAAATTTGATGAGTTTAAGAACATTTGTCAATTTTGCTGGATGGAAAAATATGGTTTTGTACTTATAAGTAAAGATGATCCTCTAGAAAATGGACGCTACAGACGTGGATTCGCTGACTTTATAAGAATTTGAAATATAATATGAACAAATCTCATTATTAGTTCACTTAACAATAATCGATCGAAATGACAACAACTCTTACATTAACGGGCAACAGCTCAATTTTAATGGCAAACTATCATCCACCCATTGAATTAAAGGGAAATTATGAGTGTGCACTCATTGATTTCCACATGTATAACTCAATTCCAAATGTTGACCACGATAATAATTTATTTCATATTGGAGAGCACGTTTTTGAAATACCTGTTGGATCATATGAGCTTAGTGATATAAGAAATATTATTATTGAGAAAATGGACGAAAAGGAACCAAATAAATTAAAACACCCTCTCATCGAAAGTAACAACAATACGCTTCAAGTGATGATTTCAACTAAGGAACATCCCATATATTTTAACAAAAGGAATACTATTGGTCAATTATTCGGGTTTAACAAAAAAGTACTATCACCGAATTCTATTCACATCTCAGACCAGCCTGTTGATATTTTAAAAGTAAACACAATAAGAATAGAATGTAATATTGTAAGCGGATCATATGTTAATGCAGAATCAAGTCATGTATTGCATGAGTTTGCTTTAAATGTCCCCCCAGGCTATAAAATGAGTGAGAAGCCACACAATCTTATTTATTTCCCAGTGAACACGAGAGAGATACAGTCATTAAAGATACGGATTGTTGATCAGGACGGAAATTTAGTAAATTTACGTAATGAGAGTGTTACACTTCGCCTACATTTAAGACAACGAAAATGATTATTTATAATAAAAATGTATGCTATCCTCCATTATCAAACACTTTGAGTTATACCGCAGAAGAAAGAAGGTCGTTAAGGACAACACTCACAACAGAGAACAAATTGTTTTTAATGTCATTGGGTTTTAAAATTAGAAAAACATGACTAATTTACTAACTGTTCGAGAGAAACCCTATTCGGATGAGAGTATAACCAAAAAAGAATATCATAGCTACTCTCCTTATCTTCAATCATTTAAGAGTAATGATGAAGTTAGAATCACAATCCAGAATCAGGACTTATATGTACTACCGAGCGAGAGTTTTATTAATATTGAGGGCTTGATATCTTTGTCTAACAATGCGTCTACTGGAGGTGGTAAACTGAAAAGCAATTGTATGAGTTACCTTTTTGATGAGGTGCGATACGAGTTGAATGGAATTGAAATTGATCGAACTAGATTTGTTGGTACTACAACAACCTTAAAAAACTACATTTCTTTGAATAAACCTGAAAGCCGCATGCTTGAGAATTCTGGTTGGTTTAATGGAAACGAAAAACAAGTGGCAAATGATGGATATTTTAATTTCTCTATTCCCATAAAATACCTGCTTGGATTTTGTGAAGACTATACCAAAGTGTTATTAAATTGTAAACATGAACTAATACTACTCATAACTAAAAACATGGATGATGTGTATCATAGTAAAATTGGAAGTATTGAGTATAAATTAAATATATCAAATATTACATGGAAAATACCACATATTACTCTCAGTGATGAGAAGAAATTGCTAATGTTAAATATAACAAAAAGTGGAGGCTTACTACCACTAGCATTCCGCAGTTGGGATTGTTATCTCAATCCAACACTAGCAGAAGGTACTCATCATGTGTGGAATGTAAAACTTGCAGCCAATAGAGAACGCCCCCGTTTCGCTATAATAGCCTTTATACTGGATAACAAATTGATTCAAAATCAATTGCGAAACTTGAAAGTGTACTTGAACTCTGAAACATATCCCTATGATGATATGAATATAAATTTTAATCGTGACCGTTTTGCAACTTTGTATGATATGTATGCAAATTTCCAAGCAAGTTACTACATGAAGCAGCCTGAACCTTTGTTAACACCTAAGGAATTTAAGGAAAAAGCACCGATTGTTGTTATAGATCTAACACATCAGAATGAATCTGTTAAAACAGGACCGATCGATATCAGAGTTTCCATCGAGTTGGAGAGTGCAAGTGTGAGAAACACTAAAGTATATTGTCTGCTTATGCATGATCGGTTAGTTGAGTATTCACCATTAACAGGATTAGTTCAGCGCATTGTTTAATTCAATTCGATGGAGAATCAAGTAGTTGTCGACATTCAAGGATTTTTCGGAAATTGCGACTATTTTATATTAAAAGAAATTGCTCTTGTTTTTAAGAATGGTTATTACCATGACATTCACTACCTTATAAGACCACCATATGATTTTCTTAAACTAACGAAGAAGGCCCGTAAAACGGCAATATGGCTAACTAGAAATCAGCACAATCTCTGTTGGAATGATGGAAATTATAGCTTTTTAGAAGTCAGAAACTATCTTCGTAAGCTTCTCAAGGATATGAGGGTAATCACGAAGGGAGATACAAAGAAAAAGTTTCTTGAAAAGTTTTTAAAGACGTGTGTAATCAACATTGAAGACTTTGGATGCCCACGATTAGATGCGATGAAATTAAATGTTTTCTCCGATTGTGGGTCACATCAAAATAAAGGTGTATGTGCCCTAAGAAACGCACGAGTTGTATTAGATTTTATTATAATCTTTAATTTAAATATGATGTAAGCCCATTGACTAAATTGAATAAAGTAAAACTCAATATTTATAATCTTATAGATTTTGTAGTTCGCTTATATTTGGGAACATAATGGTACAATCAAATTTTAATTTTCATATATTTCAAAATTAGAGCTTTCTAAGATTACAAAGAGTTTATATAAATTGTTTAGAGCACATTGATTTGTTATTTTCTTATGTATTCTACAATTTGTGAAAAAGTTTTGAAAGTGCCTTAAACTTTGATCTAATTCTAAATCAATAATTTTTGTAGTTAAATATTTACTTAAAAACTGTTTCTTAGCTCTACCTCGTACAATAACTGTAGCGAAACTATTTAATGGACTTAATATATCACCAAGGCTTAAATAAGAAATGTCGCCATCACACCAATCCAATCCATCGACGTACTGTTTAGTTATTTTATTGGTTTTTCTAGTTATTTCATCCAGCTCTTTTATATCATAGGGAGGCTTGAAGTGAAAGAAATTCGGTATGATTGATCCAGCTTGCATGAAGGCCAATTCTTTTACAAAAATTTGTCTATCGTTTCCAAATATATACTGAAAGTCAAGAAGAACACACGAGCTTCTGTCTATTTTAATCATTTTGCGTCTAATGTGTATAATGTACTGAGAAGCATGGTCAAGACTCTTCACTTTAAATAGCGTTCACAATTCAATTCACAAGTTAGTTTGAGACAACTTTTCAATCGATATGGACACACTTGCGCTAAGAAAATCAAGAAATTCAAGAAAAATCCAAGATCATGAAATCATTTTTGGTTTCGAGTATTTTCTTAATCTACAATTAAAATTAAAGTGTGGCTTTTCAACAACGAGACGATTTACACCTATGGTTTGGATGCAGCAGCATAAACGTAATTTCATTGGATTTGAAAAAGAGGAATGGATTCAATTACTGACGTTTAGAGAATATATCCAGCTAAGGCTTGAGCAGTTTGTGTTCTTGATGCCTGATACAATAATTGATGATCCGAAGATTAAGAGCATAAAGTGTCATTTTAAGATTAGAAAATCCGATAAGCAATGCATATTAATTTTAAATCAATATGGAAATAAAATCGAATTTGATAGTGAATCATGGAGAGCCTTCATAAGATTAGGGATATTTTTCACTTCATTCTTATGTTGGAACACAATGCTTAAAAATCAAATTCGTAATATATATTATAATTATATTATCCCAAAATGTTCAAAAACGGGGAAGTATGATGTACAACTTTTAGATTTAGATGTATCTTATGGACGTGAAACAGAAATTGATTTAACTCGCTTATGTTTTGAAATTTCAAGAAAGATGGGAAAAGAAATTAAAAAAGATGTAAACCTGTATAGACAAGTATTAGAAAAGAAAGTTACACAAGTATAGGCACTTAATAAATAAAGTAAAATAATTCTTCAGTTGCATTTCTGCTTTTGGAGAATACACAACAGAATGGGTCTAATTTCGAACTTTGGATTTAAAACAAATGTAAGGAAAATTGATGATTTCCTCAAGGAGTTTGAGGATGTAATTTTCCCTGAACATTCTAAATTGTTGGAGGAATACCGAGTATTTTTCTTGGAGTATGAAAACTACCGTCTAATTAAATCAAAATATGGAAAGCATTTGACAGTGTGCTCATGGTCTTCGGATAACGCCAGAGCTGGAGTTGATACATGTGCTTGCCACTACTTTGTATCATATAAAAGAAAACTGGATCGTCTTATATTTCAATACACTAACTTAAGAAAGAGGTTAAGCAAAGTTGATAATAATAATAATAATATACTTTCATAATGTACATGTATCTTAAAATTACACTATATCAATAAGAATAAACAAATCTTCACATTTGTAAACATTTTATTTATAAATAAATAAAATATGTTATGAAAATTGAAAAAAAAAACAAAATTCTTTTATTTAAACATTTTTAACTCGATCAACCGAGTATGAAGCCCGCAGGTGCACAAAGCAACGCAGGCTCAAATTATTGTGAAATTAACATAACATAACACTCAAACAGAGTGCTCTTTAAAAAGGGGGAGAACCAAACCCACGAAGAAGGTACCAGCGCGTGGCAAACGTACGTGCGAAGTACGTACTTAACATCAGTTTACAACAATAATACTTTAATTATTGTGTGGGAAAACATTCAGGTGTGAGGTGTCCTATGACTTCTTACATCGACAAAAAGTGACAAAAGAGAAGCGAGCATTACCTTTCCACTGATCATTGCACCCACCCTCAAAAAATCAAATGCACAACAGTGCAGCAGCTGCTACCTGATCTTCCACTTGAGTCCAGCACACAGGTTACAGGTTACACGCCTAACACACAATATCCTCCTTAAAAACACAATCACGTACGCACACACAAGTGCTTCTGAGTGATCCTCCACCTCATGTCAACCCACTATTAAAAAAGGGTCAGCCATAAATCTATACCCTTCGATCATAAATGTCTCATACGTGATCCAAAACCACACATTTTTCTAAAAAAGGTTACACACCTGTCACTCCCCCACCCAAAAGCAATAAATTAACTCCAATAATGAAGCAATTAAAAATCAAAAGCAATAAGCCACTTCCTGTCAAAAAAATTAGAATAATTAAAAGGCATGTGCATAGACAAGTGCATAACTATAAATCAATGGTAAAATGATTGAAGCCTATATGAATGTTTGAAAAGAAAATTTTAAACAACAACAAAAAATAACAGATAACATATATTTATTTTTGCATAATTAAATAATGTATTAAGTTTTAGTGGAAAACCTGAACTACAAAAATTAAATAAGATATTTAAAATACAAGAAGAGTAAGGGAGAACGATGCGGACTGGCGTAACCGACTCCGGTGTACTTTGATACCATACGTAATACCAGCTGATAATGGGTAGGAAAGAACTGGGTGGGTGTACCCAAGAAATACCATAGACTTTCACCTTTCAAATTGCTGTAGCTATAAGCTAGTGTAGCTATCACATAACGGGAGATATGTGGTTTTTGAAAATAAGGGTGTTACTAACAATATACCTCAAATTGTGCAGATGCTAACTTTCAAATTGTGTCAGATATGTGGTCTTATCGATTTACACTAACAGGTGTTTCTATTTAGGGAGGTTGAGTGGGCATGGCCATCCAATTTTTTATCGCTCTCCTAGGGAAGTTATCAGTACTTTTAAAATTTGGTGAACCTAGCTTACAAATTATAGTAGATATGCGCATCTCAAATTTGTATGGGCGAAGTTTCTGGGGACGGCGGATGTGGGTGTGTTCTGCATATCCTTGGTGGAGGTTACCAGTAAGTTATCTTCTAAGTTTGGTCACTCTATGTTTAAAATTGTGCAAGACATCGATAGGACCGATCAACACTTTCGGAGATATCGGCATTGGCGATAATAGGCGCAAATTTGTTATCAGTTCTTAAAGGAGATTTCCAGTAATATACCTATCTCATTTGACGGCTCTAACTCAAAAAGAAGCCGAAGATATGGTCATTTAAAATTTATATGAATAAAAACATACTATCTAAATTTGGTGACTGTAGCCTTAAATTTGTGGGAGATATGTGGCTTTATCGATTGGCGAACATCGATTTTTATCAATTTCGTAGACCCCTAGTGGACGCGGCACTCAAATTTTTACACTTTGTCTGACCAGTAAGTGTTCTAAGTTACAAGTCTCTATATCTAACGATGTCGGAAAAAGATTTTTTGGACATCAAAATATAAAAATGTAATTGAGTCAATTGAATTATTAAATTTATTAATGTTATTTTTTTATATCTGTACATCTTTTGAATGTTATGCTCGATTTTAAGCTGCTAATTAATATAACATATTGTTGAAATATGTTAGATTATCACGCTTATTAACATTACATATTGTTGAAAATTTCAAATATCGCTATATCGAGTTATATCAAAGCTCTGTTGCGAAGTTTGATACACGCGACGAAAAGGCATAAGGAGGTATACTGCTGGATGTAAAAGCGTCACAGATAAGTTTCATTAAGAACTGTGTTTCGGCAAAAGAAGCTTGGGATAAGTTCGCCGTTGTTCTCCTAATGAGATGTTGGACTCTGTCCGCGACGACCCAAATTTGCTCCAGAGGGTCATAACTGGTGACGAATCGTGGGTTTATGGTTACGACGTGGAAACCAAAGCTCAATCATCTCAATGGAAGCTGCCGCACGAACCAAGACCGAAAAAAGCGCGCCAAGTTCGGTCGAATGTGAAAGTTTTGCTGACAGTTTTCTTCGATTGCAGGGGCGTGGTGCATCATGAGTTCTTGCCACAGGGTAGAACGGTCAATAAGGAATATTACCTGCAAGTTATGCGCAATTTGCGCGAAGCAATCCGCCAGAAACGCCCGGATTTGTGGAAGAACAAAAATTGGCTTTTGCACCACGATAACGCCCCTGCTCACACATCGTTGCTTGTGCGCGGCTTTTTGGCCAAAAACAACACACTAATGATGCCGCAGCCACCGTATTCCCCAGATCTGGCCCCCTGTGACTTTTTCTTGTTCCCTAAACTGAAGAGGCCCATGAAAGGACGACGTTACGCTACGCTTGACGAGATAAAGACGGGATCGAAGGAGGATGCTTGTCAGAGAATTCGGCTGTGCAAAACTACATAAATGAGTTTTCTGATATAGTGGACAAGCTATAGGAAATTGTTACTTAATTTCTAAAGACATTTTTACAATTTTAACTTAGAAAAGTATTAAAAATTTTAGCGTCTTGATCGAAACGCGAGAGCAGTTGGCATTGTTGTCTGACCTTAAAACAAAGTTATTGAAGAAGGAGAGAGACAAAAAATAAGCAACGAAGAAACCGACAATAGTGTACAGCAAGCGTTTGTGTCGGGCTAAATAATAAATAATAATAAAAAGTGTGCGGCCGTGAAGGTACTTTTATTGCTCAGTGCAAGGAAAGAATAACTTACAAAGGAAAAGAAAAACAACGAGGCAAAACGATCGTTCGCTATGCTTGCGAGTGTGCAAATTAATAGTAAAGTGATAAAAACATCGGCGCCACTGCTGACATGTGTTGTGATAAAGCGTGGTTGGTTGACTTTAAAGAGCACAATGAAAAAAGGCGTTGAAGGCGTTGATAATGTGTGTAAATTCGTGAAATTTTTGCATGGAATTAAAAAAATTGTGTGCGTTAGAGAATTGCAAACAAACTTTATATCTGATTCAAAAGCCATGGCAAAAGGGTATAAAGTGGTGCTTGAGAGATAGAGAGCGAGAGAGCAATAGAGAGTGAGAGACAGAAAGAGAGAGAGAGAGAGAGGGTGAGACAGAGAGACTTAATCTCAAAATGTAACAATGCTACAGGCTCCTAAGTAAAATTAGCTATTTACGATTGATGTGAAAATGGAAATGTTTATGTACTCAAATGCAAGCTGCAGTGAATTATGGAAATGGCATAATCGTCTAGGCCATTTAAATATGGCAAGTTTAAAGAAAATGCCAACTGATGAAATCTTGTATGGTTTGAAATCGATCAAGAATAACATGGACTTGAAAGGCTAAGTGGCGAAACTTGGGTGAAAAGTAAAATATGCGTTGGATCGTTTCCAGAGCTTTCGGGCAAAAGAAGTGTTAAATCTTATGCATACGTATGCATACATATGTGGACCAATCAATACGACGTATGCCAGAGGGGCACGGAATTTTACTACATTTATCGACGATTATTCGCGTAATAATTCTGTGTATTTCTTGAAGTCGCGGGACCAATACTAAAAGCCTTTAAATACTTTGTAGTGTTTGTCTGCAATCCGCAGCGATAACGGTCGTGAGTACTTGAGTCGAGAACTCAATTAATTCTTATCGGAAAACGGCATAAAAAGAGACCTGACCGTACACCCCGCAACACAACGGCGTTGCAGAACGCGCAAATCGCACGCTAATTGAGATGGCCAGAAGTATATTGATATATTCTGGTGCGAAAGAGACCCAATGGGGAGAGGTAGTAAATACTGCTGCGTATTTGCGCAATAGGTCGGAGACAAAAACGTTGATAGACAAGACCTGTAAAAAGCCAACCGTGTCACATTTAAGAATATTCGGCTCAAAGGTGATTGCACTCAATAAGTGGCACAAAATGAAGTTCAGGCCAACGGGTAGCGAGTATGTAATGATGGGTTATTCGTTAACAACAAAAGCGTATCGGCTGTATTGTCCAGAATCTGATAAGATGATTGAAAACCGAGATGTTATATTCTTGAAAAAAATATTACAAAATCTGTGAGGGATAACAGAGATACACCGTTATTTGATGAATGCGTGCTACCAAATCAGCAGGCTCAAACAGCTTGTTTAGGACGCGGAAATAAAGAAATGCAGGTAAAAATAGTTATTAAGTCAGGCAATGATATGAATGAAAGTAACGAGACCGATAATTGTGCGCAAAGCAATGAAATGGGGTCACCCGAATTATGTGAAGTTCGAGGACCAGGTCGTCCACGAAAGTTAAGGACTGTTAAGCCGAGCCGTCCAAGGAAGATGTTTAGGACTCTCAATATGTTAAGAGCAGAGAGTGTGTCAATCCGCGCAAGTGTAGGTGATGCAATTAGTTGAAAAACGAGAAGAGAATGGTCAGCATCAATACAGAAAGAAATTCAAGCACTTGAAGCAAATAATACCTGGGATTTGCAGATTTGCCGGGCTGTAATGGGAAAACCGTTACATGGCTGCGTCGACCCGGATTGGGCAAATGATACTGCAAATAGTATAGTGGGGTTCGTCTTCATTGGAGTTCGTGGGAGACTAAGAAGTTTGGAATATTTGAGAAGTACTGAAGGCGCGTATATTGCATTATCAACTGCGGCGAAAGAGTCGATGTATCTCAAAAAATTGTTACATGAGATGGGATTTAATGAAGAAAATCTATCTTGTCATATTGCGAAAATCAAAGCGCACAATGTCTAGCTAAGAATCGCTATATCGAATAATATCGAAGCTCCGGTCACACATGTATTGTGTTCTCTTTGTGCATTGTATTCTCCTAAATTGAGTTGCTGTCAATTCTTTACCAAGTAAAGACGCACTCGCGCACAAAAAAGATAGTCCATAATTAGAAACCGCGTTTGACTCTTCATTTTGCCACGTTATTTACAACACATTAAGTATTGTAACATTAATAAACAAGACAAACATGACGGATCGTAAGAATAAATAGATGAATTATAATGACTTAAAAATTATAGAATGATTATCTAGTGTAAGGGGGCCGACCAAAATGATTTAATGGAATAAACATTTTTTTTGGGGAATACCGCGCATTAAGAAATTCTTTGGGTGGTTATGGACAGCAAGGATCGATCACCAGCTCAGATATCTCTAATTTTAGTAAACAGTCAAATATGTATCAGAAACTCCCCTTTCATAATAGTAACTGATTTAGTTTTTCCTTCGTTTGAGCATTTCGAAGTTTAGCACTTCATATTAAATTCAACTGAGTCACTATAATAATTAAACACTATGTAATAGAGCCGTTAAACACGAAACCTTATTCTGCCAAACTTCGTTGTGAACTGGTTGCCCCCCTAATAGTTTTATTTAAAGAGAGGATTGTTATTATAATCTGTGCACAACTCAACTGAAAACAGTTTATTCTTTACAATTTCTTAGCAGCGTGCGTGGTTGAGATGTATGGGATTATTTTGTGAAAAGGGTCTATTGGGGAGAGGAAGTATAGACGGCTGCCTATCTGCGCAACGCCTATCTGACAAAAACTTTGGTTAGCAATATGGCGTATGAGATGTGGACCTGTAAAAAGACAACCCCATTAAAGATTATTCGGCGTAAAGGTTATTGCGCTCCATATATGGAACAAAAAGAATTTTATTCCAAAGGACAGCGAGTACGTAATGATAGATTATTCGTGACGAGCAAAAACGTATTGGCTATATTGTCCAGAATACGAACTATGAGCAAAAGAGTTTCAGTGCGCAAGCTAAGTTAACAGACATACTGAAGGGCAAAATCGGCTTGGGCATTTTAATATTGTTAGCCCATATAAAATTAAGAAAATAAGTACGTAAAGCATATAGTAAATAACTATATTTTTGGTCTGATGTGAATTTATTTTTTTCGGTGTATTTCCTTTTTATTTTTGCAAAATGTGTTTAGTTATATTAATATGTATACGTGTTGATTTATTTGCTTCATTTCATTTATTTATTCATTTTTTTTTTCATTAATTTTATTTTTTGTTTGTTTTTCAAAGTATTTGCTTATGCTTTTTTTACGTACACAAGTTCTAAACTGAATTCAATTTCACTGCTGTGGAAAAATAGTTATGTAAATATAGAAATGAATAAGTAAGTAAGTGTACTTACTGAAAAATGTGTTTGACGCATTTAAGAGATTTAAACAAGGGCTGAATAATTTACATCATAGAGCAAACATTTTCTATTCAAAAACATTATATTAAAAAGGCAGCGATTATAAATTTGCAGCAGTTCGACAAACCAATAGATCACAACAACATTTAAGAGAGCGGAGAGTGCAAAAAATTAAAATTTATAATTAAATTTATAAAAATATATAAATATATAAATATAAAAGGAATGATGTGTCCTCAAAGGCAATAGCATTACAACTTTTTTTTTTCAGTGAATCCCATAGCAAGAAGGTAACAATTATTTTGTTATTCAAGTGTTTTATTAAAAGCTCTAAAAATTAGAATTAAGAATAGAATATTTAAAGCCCTTGAAATGAAAATAAAAACAAAATATTTAAAGCCATAAAATATAACATACTAAAAATCACAGAGAACCATTTTAAAAATATCCTTTACAAAAATATTCCAATACGAAAAAAATTAGAATTAAAAGGCATGTGCATAGACAAGTGCATAACTATAAATCAATGGTAAAATGATTGAAGCCTATATGAATGTTTGAAAAGAAAATCACTTTTAAAACATCACAACAACAAAAAATAACAGATAACATATATTTATTTTTGCATAATTAAATAATGTATTAATTTTTAGTGGAAAATCTGAACTACAAAAACTTAAATTAAAGTTTTAAAATACAAGAAGAGCAAGAAGAGCAACCAGCTGGTAATGGGTAGGAAAGAACAAGGTGGGTGTACCCAAGAAACACCATAGACTTTCACCTTTCAACTTGCGGTAGATATAAGCTAGTAACCTTCCTTCGAAGTTTGGTAACTGTAGCTCTTAAATAACTGGAGATATGTGGTTTTTGAAATAAGGGTGTTACTAGCAATATACCTTAAAATGTGACGATTCTAACTTTCAAATTGTGTCAGATACGTGGTCTTATCGATTTACACTAACAGGTGTTTCTATTTAGGTAGGTTGAGTGGGCATGGCCATCCAATTTTTTATCACTCTCCTAGGGAAGTTATCAGTACTTTTAAAATTTGGTGAATCTAGCTTACAAATTATAGTAGATATGCGCATCTCAAATTTGTATGGCCGAAGTTTCTGGGGACGGCGGATGTGGGTGTGTTCTGCATATCCTTGGTGGAGGTTACCAGTAAGTTATCTTCTAAGTTTGGTCACTCTATGTTTAAAATTGTGCAAGACATCGATAGGACCGATCAACACTTTCGGAGATATCGGCATTGGCGATAATAGGCGCAAATTTGTTATCAGTTCTTAAAGGAGATTACCAGTAATATACCTGTCTCATTTGACGGCTCTAACTCAAAAAGAAGCCGAAGATATGGTCATTTAAAATTTATACGGATAAAAACATACTATCTAAATTTGGTGGCTTTATCGATTGGCGAACATCGATTTTATCAATTTCGTAGACCCCTAGTGGACGCGGCACTCAAATTTTTACACTTTGTCTGACCAGTAAGTGTTCTAAGTTACAAATCTCTATATCTAACAATGTCGGAAAAAGATTCCTTGGATATCAAAATATAAAAATGTAATTGAGTCAATTGAATTATTAAATTTATTAATGTTATTTTTTTTATATTTATAAACCTTTTGAATGTTATGCTCGATTTTAAGTTGCTACTTAATATAACATATTGTTGAAATATGTTTAAATACCACGCTAATTAATACAACATATTGTTGAAAAACTTAAGTATCGCTATATCGATTTATATCGAAGCTCTGTTGCTGAGTTTGATACGCGTGACAAAAAGGCATTAGCAGGCATACTGCAGGTTGTAAAAGCGTTACAGGTAAGTTTCATTAAGAACTGTGTTTCGGCAAAAGAAGCTTGGGATAAGCTTTGTGTATCAGCCGTAAGGACCTGTAAGAAAAATTACGTTGTTTCGAAAATTGCTTCGGTTAAGCTTGTCAGAGAATTCGGCTGTGCAAAACTACATAAATAATGATGATAAATGATATAGTGGACAAGCTAATGGAAATTGATACGGAAATTTCTAAAGAAATTTTTTCAATTTTGACTTGGAAAAGATTTTAAAAATTTTGTCGTCGCGATGGAAACGCGAGAGCAGTTGGCATTGTTGTCTGACCTTAAAACAAAGGTATTGAAGAAGAGAGAGACAAAAGACAAGCAACGAAGAAGCCGACAACAGTGTACAGCAAGCATTTGTGTCGGGCTCAAATAATAGATCAAACAAAAAAGTGCCTGAAAATAACGGTAATATGCATGCCGAAGGTAATTTATTTGCTCAGTGCAAGGAAAGAATAACTGACGGAGGAAAAGAAAAAAAACAACGACGCCAAACGATCGTTCGCTCTGCTTGCGAGTGTGCAAATTAATAGTAAAGTGAGAAAAACAGCGGCGCCACTGCTCACATGTGTTGTGATAAATCGTGATTGGTTGACTTTAAAGAGCACATTGAAAAAATTCTTCTCGCGGGCGAAAATTTCTTAAGAGTCGACGGCGTTGGTAATGTATATAAATTCGGTTAATTTTTGCATCGATTTAAAAAAACGTTTTGTACGTTAGAGAATTGCAAACAAACTTTATACCTGTTTCAAAAGCCATGGCAAAAGGGTATAAAGTGGTGCTTGAGAGAGAGGGAGAGAGAAACACAAAGAGAGAGAGAGAGGCAGAGAGGGAGAGAGAGAGAGACTTAATCTCAAAATGTGACAATGCTACAGGCTACTAAGTAAAATTAGCTATTTACGATTGATGTGAAAATGGAAATGTGTATGTACTCAAATGCAAGCTGCAGTGAATTATGGAAATGGCATAATCGTCTATGGCAAGTTTAAAGAAAATGGCAACTGATGAAATCTTGTACGGTTTGAAATTGATCAAGAATAACATAGACTTGAAAGGCGATGTGTGCGAAACTTGCGTGAAAAGTAAAATATGCGTTGGATGGTTTCCAGAGCATTCGCGCAAAAGAAGTGTTAAATCTTATGGACCAATCAATACGACTTCTGCCGGTGGGGCACGGAATTTTGCTACATTTATCGACGATTATTCGCGTTATACTTTTTTGTATTTCTTGAAGTCGCGAAGCCAATATTAAAAGCCTTTAAAAACTTTGTAGTGTTTGTCTGCAATCCGCACCGATAACGGTCGAGAACTCCATTAATTCTTATCGGAAAACGGCATAAAAAGAGACCTGACCTTACACCCCGCAACACAACGGCGATGCAGAACGCGCAAATCGCACGCTGTTTGAGATGGCCAGTATTGATATATTCTGGTGCGAAAGAGACCCAATCGGGAGAGGCAGTAAATAATGCTGCGTATTTACGGAAGAGGTCGGAGGCAAAAGCGTTGATAGAAAATACCAGTAAAAAGCCAACCGTGTCACATCTAAGAATATTCGGCTCACACTCAATAAGTGGCACAAAATGAAATTCAGGCCAAAGGGTAGTGAATATATAATGATGGGGTATTCGTTAACAACAAAAGCGTATCGGCTGTATTGTCCAGAATCTGATACGATGATTGAAAGCTGAGATGTTATATTCTTGAAAAAAAATTTTTGCAGAATCTGTGAGGGATAACAGAGATAACAGGGATACAACGTTATTTGATGAATGCGTGCTACTAAATCAGTAGGCCTGTATAGGACTCGGAGATAAAGAAATGCAGGGAGAAATAGTTATTGAGTCAGACAATGATATGAATGAAAGTAACGAGACCGATGACTGTGCCCAAAGCAATGAAGTGGGGTCACCCGAATTATGTGAAATTCGAGGACCAAGTCGTCCACGAAAGTTAAGGACTGTTAAGCCGAGCCGTCCAAGGAAGACGTTTAGGACTCTCAATATGTTATGAGCAGAGGGTGCAAATCGTATAGTGGATTCGTCTTCATTGGAGTTCGTGGTAGTCTAAGAAGTCTGGAATCTTTGAGAAGTACTAAAGCCGCGTACATTGCATTATCAACTGCGGCGAAAGAGGCGATGTATCTCGATAAATTATTACATGAGATGGGATTTAAAGAAGAAAATCTATCTTATCATATTGCGAAAATCAAAGTGAATAATGTTCAGTTAGGAATCCAACATTGCATAATCGTAGCAAACATAGATACATTAAGTACTATCATGTTCGAGAGTCGTATGCTAACAACGAGATAGGAATTGAATATGTGTGCACCAGCAATATGATGTCTGATATATTTAGCAAGATTTTACAAGAAGTAACAAACATGTGAAATTTATTAATGAAATGAATTGTAAATAATCTTGGTATATAGTTAAGAATGTAATCATTGAGAGAGAGCGTTGAAATATATTTGAATATCACGTCATCGATTAATACTTAAGAATCGCTATATCGAATAATATCGAAGCTCTAGTCACACATGTATTGTGTTCTCTTTGTGTATTGTATTCTCCTAAGTTGAGTTGCTTTCAATTCTTTACCAAGTAAAGACGCATTCGCGCACAAAAAAGATAGTCCATAATTAGAAACAGCGTTTGACTCTTCATTTTGCCACGTCATTTACAACACATTAAGTGTTCCTAAATTCTAAAAATAAAAAAATGAATTTATACTGACTTAAAAATTATAGAACAAATATCTTGTTTAAGGGGGCCGGCCAAAATGATTTAATGGAATAAACATTTTTTTTGGGGAATATCGCGCATTAAGAGATTCATTGGGTGGTTATAGACAGCGAGGATCGATCACCAGCTCAGATATCTCTAATTTTAGTAAACAGTCAAATATGTATCAGAAACTCCCCTTTAATAATAGTAACTGATTTAGTTTTTCCTTCGTTTGATCATTTCGAAGTTTAGCACTTAATATTTAATTCAACTGAGTCACTATAATAATTAATCATTATATAATAGAGCCGTTAAACACGAAAGAGCTGGGTATCAAAGAGTCACGACCTTCGCTGTAAACTGGTTGCCCCCTTGATAGTTGTATTTAAAGAGATAATTGTTATTACAATCTGTGCACAACTCAACTGAAAACAGTTTATTCTCTACAATTTCTAAGCACGCTGGTTGAGATGGACGGGATTATTTTGTGAAAAGGGTGTATTGGGGAGAGGTAGTATAGACTGCTGCCTATCTACGTAACGCCTATCTGACTAAAACTTTGATTAGCAATATGGCGTATGAGAAGTGGACCTGTTAAAAGACAACCCCATTAAAGATTATTCGGCGTAAAGGTTATTGCGCTCCATATATGGAACAAAAAGAATTTTATTCCAACGGACAGCGAGGTCGTAATGATAGATTATTCGTGAAGAGCAAAAACGTATTAGATATTGTCCAGAATCCGAACTATGAGCAAAAGAGTTTCAGCGCTCAAGCTAAGTTAACAGACATACTGAAGGGGCAAAAACCGGTTGGGCATTTTAATATTGTTAGCCCTTATAAAATTAAGAGAATATGTGTGTGAAGCATATGGTAAATAACTTTTTTTTGGTCTGATGTGAATTTATTGTTTTCTGTGTTTTTCCTTTTTATTTTTGCAAAATGTATTCAGTTAAGTTAATATGTATACGTGTTGATTTATTTACTTCATTTCATTTACTTTTTCATTTATTTATTTTTTTATTAATTTTGTTTTTTGTTTGTTTTTCAAAGTATTTGCTTATGTTTTCTTTTTACGTAAGCTTTAATAAGTTGTTACTTCAATTTCACTGCTGTGGAAAAAAAATTTAAATATAGAAATGAATAGGTAAGTGTACTTACTGAAAAAAGGTGATTGACGCATTTAGGAGATTTAAACAAGGGCTGAATAATTTACAGCATAGAGCAAACATTTTCTATTCAAAAACTTTTTATTTAAAATGCAGCTATTATAACAACAACAACATTGCAACATTTCGACAAACCAATAGATCACAACAACATTTAAGGGAGCGGAGAGTGCAAAAAAAAAATAAAATTTGTAATTAAATTTAAAAGATATATAAATATATAAATATAAAAGAAATGATGTGTGCTCATAGGCAATAGTACAACTTTACAACTTTTTTTTTCTGTGAATCTCATAGCAAGAAGGTAACAATTTTTTTGTTATTCAAGCGTTTTATTAAAAGCTCTAAAAATTAGAATTAAGAATAGAACATTAAAAGACGCTATAACATTCTAAAAAGCACAGAAAACCATTTTAAAAATATCCTTTACAAAAATATTCCAATACGAAAAAAATAGAATAATTAAAAGGCATGTGCATAGACAAGTGCATAACTATAAAGCAATGGTCAAATAATTGAAGCCTATATGAATGTTTGAAAAGGAAACCCCTTATATAACATCTCAACAAGGGAGCAAGGGAGAACGATGCAGATTGGCGTAACCGACTATGGTGTACTTTGATACCATACGTAATACAATAGACTTTCACCTTTCAAATTACGGTAGATATAAGCTAGTAACCTTCCTTCGAAGTTTGGTAACTGTAGCTCTTAAATAATGAGAGATATGTGGTTTTTGAAAATAAGGGTGTTACTAGCAATATACCTTAAAATGTGACGATTCTAACTTTCAAATTGTGTCAGATACGTGGTCTTATCGATTTACACTAACAGGTGTTTCTATTTAGGGAGTTTGAGTGGGCATAGCCATCCAATTTTTTATCGCTCTCCTAGGGAAGTTATCAGTTCTTTTAAGATTTGATGAATCTATCTTACAAATTATAGTACATATGCGCATTTCAGATTTATATGGCCGAAGTTTCAGGGGACAGCGGATGTGGGCGTGTTCTGCATATCCTTGGTGGAGGTTACCAGTAAGTTATCTTTCAAGTTAGGTCACTCCATGTTAAAAATCGATCAACACTTTATAAGCGCAAATTTTTTATCAGTTCTTAAAGGAGATTACCAGTAATATACCTATCTCATTTGACGGCTCTCACTCAAAAAGAAGCCGAAGATATGGTCATTTAAAATTTATATGGATAAAAACATACTTGCTAAATTTGGTGACTGTAGCCTTAAATTTGTGGGAGATATGTGGCTTTATCGATTGGCGAACATCGATTTTATCAATATCGTAGCCCCTAGTGGATGCAACACTCAAAATTTTACACTTTGTCTGACCAGTAAGTGTTCTAAGTTACAAGTCTCTATATCTAACGATGGCGGAAAGAGATTCCTTGGATATCAAAATATAAAAATGTAATTGAGTCAATTGAAATATTAAATTTATTAATGTTTTTTTTTTTATATTTATACACCTTTTGAATTTTATGCTCGATTTTAAACTGCTAATTAATATAACATATTGTTGAAATATGTTAGAATATCACGCTAATTAATACTACATGTTGTTGAAAAACTTAAGTATCGCTAAATAGATTTATGTCGAAGTTCTGTTGCTGAGTTTGATACGCGTGACGAAAAGGCATTAGCAGGTATACTGCTGGGTCTAAAAGCGTTACAGATAAGTTTAATAAAGAACTGTGTTTCGGCAAAAGAAGCTTGGGATAAGCTCGCCGTTGTGTATCAGCCATATGGACCTGCAAGAAAAATTTCGTTGTTTCGAAAATTGCTTCGGTTAAGCTTCTCAGAGAATTCGGCTGAGCAAAACTACATAAATTCGTTTTCTGATATAGTGGACAAGCTAAAGGAAATTGATACGGAAATTTCTAAGGAAATTTTTTCAATTTTCACTTAGAAAAATTTTAAAAATTTTGTCGTCGCGATCGAAACGCGAGAGCAGTTGGCATTGTTGTCTGACCTTAAAACAAAGTTATTGAAGAAGGAGAGAACAAAAAACAAGCAACGAAGAAGCCGACAACAGTGTACAGCAAGCGTTTGTGTCGCGCTCAAATAATATATCAAACAAAAAAGTGTCTGAAAATAACGGTAATATGAATACCAAAAAGTGTTATAGATGCGTCCGTGAAAGTACTTTTATTGCTCAGTGCAAGGAAAGAATAACTGACAAAGGAAAAGAAAAAACCAACGACGCAAAACGATCGTTCGCTCTGCTTGCGAGTGTGCAAATTAATAGTAAAGGGCCACTCCTTTCATGTGTTGTGATAAATCGTGGTTGATTGACTTTAAAGAGCACAATGAACAAATTCTTCTCGCGAGCGAAGATTTCTTGAGAGTCGACGTCGTTGGTAATGTGTGCAAATTCGGGAAATTTTTGCGTCGAAATAAAAAAACGTTTTGTACGTTAGAGAATTGCAAACAAACTTTACATCTGATTCAAAAGCCATGGCAAAAGGGTAAAAAGTGGTGCTTGAGAAAGAGAGAGAGAGAGAGAGAGAGAGAGAGAGAGACAGAGAGAGAGGCTACTTAGTAAAATTACGTATTTACGATTGATGTGAAAATGGAAATGTGTATGTATTCAAATGCAAGCTGGAGTGAATTATGGAAATGGCATAATCGTCTAGGCCATTTAAATATGGCAAGTTTAAAGAAAATGGCAACTGATGAAATCTTGTATGGTTTGAAATCGATCAAGAATAACATGGACTTGAAAGGCGATGTGTGCGAAACTTGGATGAAAAGTAAAATATGCGTTGGATCGTTTCCAGAGCCTTCGGGCAAAAGAAGTGTTCAATTTTATCAATACGACGTATGCTAGAGGGGCACGGAATTTTGCTGCATTTATCGACGATTATTCGCGTTATACTTTTGTGTATTTCTTGAAGTCGTGGGACCAATACTAAAAGCGCTTAAAGACTTTGTAGTGTTTGTCTGCAATCCGCAGCGATAACGGTCGTGAGTACTTGAGTCGAGAACTCGCAAATCGCACGCTAATTGAGATGGCCAGAAGCATATTGATTTATTCTGGTGCGAAAGAGACCCAATGGAAAGAGCAGTTAATACTGCTGCGTAGTTGCGCAACAGGTCGGAGACAAAAACGTTGATAGAAAAGACCAGTAAAAAGCCAACCGTGTCACATTTAAGAATATTCGGCTCAAAGGTGATTGCACGCAATAAGTGGCGCAAAATGAAGTTCAGGCCAACGGGTAGCGAGTATGTAATGATGGGTTATTCGTTAACAACAAAAGCGTATCGGCTGTATTGTCCAGAATCTGATAAGATGATTGAAAACTGAGATGTTATATTCTTGAAAACAATTTTTTGCAGAATCTGTGAGGGATACAGAGATAACAGATAACAGAGATACACCGTTATTTGATGAATGCATGCTACCAAATCAGCAGGCTCAAACAGCTTGTTGAGGACGCGGAAATAAAGAAATGCAGGTAAAAATAGTTATTGAGTCAGACAATGATATGAATGAAAGTAACGAGACCGATAATTGTGCGCAAAGCAATGAAATGGGGTCACCCGAATTATGTGAAGTTCGAAGACCAGGTCGTCCACGAAAGCTAAGGACTGTTAAGCCGAGCCGTCCAAGGAAGATGTTTAGGACTCTCAATATGTTAAGAGCAGAGAGTGTGTCAATCCGCGCAAGTGTAGGTGATGCAATTAGTTGAAAAACGAGTAGAGAATGGTCAGTATCAATACAGAAAGAAATTCAAGCAATTGAAGAAAATAATACCTGGGATTTGCAGATTTGCCAGGCTGTAATGGGAAAACCGTTACATTGCTGCGTCGACCCTGATTGGGCATATGATACTGCAGTCCGCAAGTAGTATAGTGGATTCGTCTTCATTGGAGTTCGTGGGAGTCTACGAAGTCTAGAATCTTTGAGAAGTAATAAAGCCGCGTATATTGCATTATCAACTGCGGCGAAAGAGGCGATGTATCTCGAAAAATTGTTACATGAGATGGGATTTAATGAAGAAAATCTATCTTATCATATTGCGAAAATCAAAGCTCACAATGTCTAGCTAAGAATCGCTATATCGAATAATATCGAAGCTCTGGTCACTCATGTATTGTGTTCTCTTTGTGCATTCTCCTAAGTTGAGTTGCTCTCAATTCTTTACCAAGTAAAGACGCACTCGCGCACAAAAAAGATAGTCCATAATTAGAAACCGCGTTTGACTCTTTATTTTGCCACGTTATTTACAACACATTAATTATTGTAACATTAATAAAAAAGACAAACATGACGGATCGTAAAAATAAACAGATGAATTATAATGACTTAAAAATTATAGAATAATTATCGTGTATAAGGGGGTCGGCTAAATTGATTTAATGGAATACAAATTTTTTTTGGGGAATATCGAGCATTAAGATATTCATTGGGTGGTTATAGACAGCGAGGATCGAACACCATCTCAGATATCTCTAATTTTAGTAAACAGTCAAATATGTATCAGAAACTCCCCTTTAATAATAGTAACTGATTTAGTTTTTCCTTCGTTTGAGCATTTCGAAGTTTAGCACTTCATATTAAATTCAACTGAGTCACTATAATAATTAAACACTATGTAATAGAGCCGTTAAACACGAAACCTTATTCTGCCAAAATTCGTTGTGAACTGGTTGCCCCCATAATAGTTTTATTTAAAGAGATAATTGTTATTACAATCTGTGCACAACTCTACTGAAAACAGTTTATTCTTTACAAATTCTTAGCACGCTGGTTGAGATGGACGGGATTATTTTGTGAAAAGGGTCTATTGGGGAGAGGTAGTATAGTCTGCTGCCTATCTGCGTAACGCCTATCTGACAAAAACTTTGATTAGCAATATGGCGTATGAGAAGTGGACCTGTTAAAAGACAACCACATTTAAGATTATTCGGCGTAAAGGTTATTGCGCTCCATATATGGAACAAAAATAGTTTTATTCCAAAGGACAGCGAGTACGTAATGATAGATTATTCGTGAAGAGCAAAAACGTATTAGATATTGTCCAGAATCCGAACTATGAGCAAAAGGGTTTCATTGCGCAAGCTATGTTAAAAGACATACTGAAGGGGCAAACGGCTTGGGCATTTTAATATTGTTAGCCCATATAAAATTAAGAGAATATTCATGTGAAACATATAGTAAATAACTATTGTTTTGGTCTGATGTGAATTTATTTTTTTCCGTGTATTTCCTTTTTATTTTTGCAATATGTATTCATTTATGTTAATATGTATGGGTGTTGATTTAGTTTCTTCATTTCATTTATTTATTCATTTTTTTTTTATTAATTTTATTTTTTGTTTGTTTTCCAAAGTAATTGCTTATGTTTTTCTTTTACGTAAGCTTTAATAAGTTGTGCACATGTTCTAAACTTAATTCAATGTCACTGCTATGGAAAAATAGTTATGTAAACATAAAAATTAATAAGTAAGAAAAGTGTACTTACTGAAAAAAGGTGTTTGACGCATATAAGAGATTTAAATTTTACATCATAGAGCAAACATTTTCTATTCAAAAACTTTATATTAAAAAGGCAGCCACTATTAATTTGCAACATTTCGACACACTAATAGATCACAACAACATCTAAAAGAGCGGAGAGTGCAAAAAAATAAAATTTATAATTAAATTTATAAAGATATATAAATATAAAAGAAATGATGTGTGCTCATAGGCAATAGCATTACAACTTTTTTTTCAGTGAATCCCATAGCAAGAAGGTAACAATTATTTTGTTATTCAAGTGTTTTATTAAAAGCTCTAAAAATTAGAATTAAGAATAGAATATTTAAAGCCCTTGAAATGAAAATAAAAACAAAATTCTAAAAGCCATAAATTATAACATACTAAACCATTTTAAAATAATCGTTTACAAATAACAGATAACACATATTTATTTTTGCATATTTAAATAATGTATTAAGTTTTAGTGGAAAACCTTAACTACAAAAAAATTAAATAAGTGTTTTTAAATACAAGAAGAGCAAGGGAGAACGATGCGGACTGGCGTAACCGACTCTGGTGTACTTTGATACCATACGTAATACCAGCTGATAATGGGTAGGAAAGAAGAGGGTGGGTGTACCCAAGAAATATGATAGACTTCACCTTTCAAATTGCGGTAGATATAAGCTACCTTCCTTCGAAGTTTGGTAACTGTAGCTCTTAAATAACGGGAGATATGTGGCAATATACCTTCAAATGTGACGATTCTAACTTTCAAATTGTGTCAGATACATGGTCTTATCGATTTACATTAACAGGTGTTTCTATTCAGGGAGGTTGAGTGGGCGATACCCAACGCGAGCTTATCCCAAGCTTCTTTTTCCGAAACACAGTTCTTAATGCAACTTATCTGTGACGCTTTTACACTCAGCAGAAAGCCTGCTAATGCCTTTTTGTCATGCGTATCAAACTCAGCAACAGAGCTTCGATATAAATCGATATAGCGATACTTAAGTTTTTCAACAATATGTTGTGTCAATTAGCGTGATACTCTAGCATATTTCAACAATATTTTATATTAATTAGCAGTTTAAAATCAAGCATAAAATTCAAAAGATGTATAAATATAAAAAAATATAACGTTAGTAAATTGATAAAATTAAATTGACTCAATTACATTTTTATATTTTAATATCCAAGGAATCTTTTTCCGACATCGTTAGATATAGAGACTTGTAACTTGGTCAGACAAAGTGTAAAAATTTAAGTGCTGCATCCATTAGGGGGCTACGAAATTGATAAAACCGATGTTCGCAAATCGATAAAGCCACATATCTCCCACAAATTTAAGGCTACAGTCACAAAATTTAGCAAGTTTGTTTTTATCCAAATAAATTTTAAATGACCATATCTTCGGCTTCTTTTTGAGTGAGAGCCGTCAAATGAGATAGGTATATTACTGGTAATCTCCTTTAAGAACTGATAAAAAATTTGCGCTTATAATCGCCAATGCCGATATTTCGGAAAGTGTTGATCGATTTTAAACATAGAGTGACCAAACTTGGAAGATAACTTACTGGTAACCTCCACCAAGGATATGCAGAACACGCCCACATCCGCCGTCCCCAGAAACTTCGGCCACACAAATCTGAAATGCGCATATCTACTATAATTTGTAAGCTAGATTCACCAAATTTTAAAAGTACTGATAACTTTCCTAGGAGAGCGATAAAAAATTGAATGGCCATGCCCACTCAACCTCCCTAAATAGAAACACCTGTTAGTGTAAATCGATAAGACCACGTATCTGACACAATTTGAAAGTTAGAATCGTCACATTTTAAGGTATACTGCCACTAATACCCTTATTTTCAAAAACCACATATCTCCCGTTATTTAAGAGCTACATTTACCAAACTTGGAACGCAGATTACTAGCTTATATCTACCCTGTTCTTTCCTACCCATTATCAGCTGGTATTACGTATGGTATCAAAGTACACCGGAGTCGGTTACGCCTGTCCGCATCGTTCTCCCTTGCTCTTCTGGTATTTTAAAACACTTATTTAATTTTTTATAGTTCAGGTTTTCCACTAAAACTTAATACATTATTTAATTATGCAAAAATAAATATGTGTTATTTGTAAATGATATTTTTAAAATGGTTTTCTGTGCTTTTTAGTATTCAACATTTTATGGCTTTTAATATTTTGTTTTTATTTTCATTTCAAGGGCTTTTAATATTCTATTCTTAATTCTTATATTTAGAGCTTTTAATAAAACACTTGAATACCAAAACAATTGTTACCTTCTGGCTATGGGATTCAGAGAAAAAAAAAGTTGTAATGCTATTGCCTATGAGCACACATCATTTCTTTTATATTTGTATATTTATTTTTTTGCACTCTCCGTTCTCTTAGATGTTGTTGTGACCTATTGGTTTGTCGAAATTGCAATAGAAGTTGCAAATTTATAATGGCGGCCTTTTTAATATAAAGTTTTTGAATAGAAAATGTTTGCTCTATGATATAAATTATTCAGCCCTTGTTTAAATTTCTTAAGTGCGTCAAACACCTTCTTTCAGTAAGTACACTTACTTACTTATTCATTTCTATATTTACATAACTATTTTTCCACAACAGTGAAATTAAATTAAGTTTAGAACATGTACACAACTTATTAAAGTTTACGTAAAAAAACATAAGCAAATACTTTGAAAAACAAACAAAAAATAAAATTAATGAAAAAAATTAATAAACAAATGAAATGAAGCAAATATATACATATTAATATAACTGAATAAATTTTGCAAAAATAAAAAAGAAATACACGAAAAAAAATTAATTCACATCAGACAAAAAAATAGTAATTTACTATATGTTTCACAAACATATTCTCTTAATTTTATATGGGCTCACAATATTAAAATAGCCACGCCGTCTTTTAACTTAGCTTGCGCAATGAAACTCTTTTGCTCATAGTTCGGATTCTGGACAATATAGCCAATACGTTTTTGCTCTTTACGAATAATCTATCATTACGTACTCGCTGTCCTTTGGAATAAAATTCTTTTTGTTCCATATATGGAGCGCAATAAACTTTACGCCGAATAATCTTTAATGTGGTTGTCTTTTTAAAGGTCCACGCCATCTTGCCAATCAAAGTTTTTATCAGATAGGCGTTGCGCAGATAGGCAGCAGTCTATACTACCTATCCCCAATAGACCCATTTCACAAAATAATCCCGTCCATCTCAACCAGCGTGCTAAGAATTTGTAAAGAATAAACTGTTAAACAAAGGAACACTAAATCAGTTATTATTATTAAAGGAGAGTTCCTGATACATATTTGACTGTTTACTAAAATTAGAGAAATCTGAGCTGGTGATCGATCCTCGCTGTCTATAACCACCCAACGAATATCTTAATGCGCGATATTCCCCAAAAAAAATTTGTATTCCATTAAATCATTTTGGCCGACCCCCTTATACACGATAATTATTCTATAATTTTTAAGTCATTATAAATTCATCTTTTTATTTTTAGTATCCGTCATGTTTGTCTTGTTTATTAATGTTACAATACTTAATGTGTTGTAAATAACGTGGCAAAATGAAGAGTCAAACGCGGTTTCTAATTATGGACTATCTTTTTTGTGCGCCTCTTTACTTAAGAATTGAGAGCAACTCAACTTAAGAGAATACAATGCACAAAGAGAACACAATACATGTGTGACCGGAGCTTCGAAATAATTCGATATAGCGAATCTTAAGTATTAATCGTTTGCGTGATATTCAAATATATTTCAACGATCTCTCTCAATGATTACATAATTAACTATATACCAAGATTAATTACAATTAATTCATTCATTTCATTAATAAATTTCACATGTTTGTTCCTTTTTGTAAAATCTTGCTTAATATATCAGACATCATATTGCTTGTGCACACATATTCAATTTCTATCACGTTGTTAGCATACAACTCTCGACATGTAACGGTTTTGCTTCAATTGCTTAAATTTTTTTCTGTATTGATTACTCGTTTTTGAACAAATAGCATCACCTACACTTGCGCGGATTGACACACCCTCTGCTCTTAACACATTGAGAGTCCTAAACACCTTCCTTGGACGGCTCGGCTTAACAGTCCTTAACTTTCGTGGACGACCTGGTCCTCGAACTTCACATAATTCGGGTGACCCCACTTCATTGCTTTGCGCACAGTCATCGGTCTCGTTACTTTCATTCATATCATTGTCTGACTCAATAACTATTTCTACCTTCTTTGTTTCCGCGTCCTACACTGGCTGTTTGAGCCTGCTGATTTGGTATCACACATTCATCAAATAACGCTATATCTCTTTTGTCTCAGTTATCCCTATCAGATTCTGCAAAATGTTTTTTCAAGAATATAACATCTCAGCTTTCAATCATCTTATCGGATTCTGGACAATACAGCCGATACGCTTTTGCTGTTAACGAATAACCAATCACTACATACTCGCTACCCTTTGGCCTGAACTTCATTTTGTGTCACTTAGTGAGTGCAATCACCTTTGAGCCGAATATTCTTAAATGTGACACGGTTGGCTTTTTACTGGTCTTTTCTATCAACGTTTTTGTCTCCGACCTATTGCGCAAATACGCAGCAGTATTTACTGCCTCTCCTCGTTGGGTCTCTTTCGCACCAGAATATATCAATATACTTCTGTCCATTTTAATTAGCGTGCGATTTGCGCGTTCTGCAAGGCCATTGTATTGCGGGGTGTACGGTCAGGTACATTTTTGTGCCGTTTTTCGATAAGAATTAATTGAGTTCTCAACTCAAGTACTCACGACAGTTACAAAGTCTTTAAAGGCTTTTAGTATTGGTCCCGCGACTTCAAGAAATACACAAAAGTATAACGCGAATAATCGTCGATAAATGTAGCAAAGTTCCGTGCCCCTCCGGCAGACGTCGTGTTGATTGGTCCACATACGTCTGTAGGCATAAGATTTAACACTTCTTTTGCCGAATGCTCTGGAAACGATCCAACGCATATTTTACTTTTCAGGCAAGTTTCGCACTCATCGCCCTTCAAGTCTATGTTAGTTTTGATCGATTTCAAACCGTACAAGATTTCATCAGTTGCAGTTTTCTTTAAACTTGCCATGTTTAAATGGCCTAGACGATTATGCCATTTCCATAACTCACTGCAGCTTGCATTTGAGTACATACACATTTTCATTTTCACATCAATCGTAAATAGGTCATTTTACTTAGTAGCCTGTAGCATTGTCACATTTTGAGATTATGTCTCTCTCTCTCTCTCTCTCTCTCTTTCCCCCTCTCTTTCTCTCTCTTTCTCGTTCTCTCTCTCTCTCAATCTCACAAGCACCACTTTATACCCTTTTGGCATAGCTTTTGAATCAGGTATAAAGTTTGTTTGCAGTTCTCTAACGTACAAAACTTTTTTAATTCAATGCAAAAATTTCACGAATTTACACACATTATCAACGCCGTCGACTCTTAAGAAATTTTCGCCAGCGAGTAGATTTTTTCATTGTGCTCTTTAATTGCTTATTTTTTGTCTCTCTCCTTCTTCACTAACTTTGTTTTAAGGTCAGACAACAATGCCAATCGCGACGACAAAATTTTTAAAACTTTTCCAAGTCAAAATTGTAAAAATGTCTTTAGAAATTTCCGTATCAATTTCCTTAAGCTTAACCGAAGCAATTTTCGAATTTTCTTGCAGGTCCATACGGCTGATACACAACGGCGAGATTATCCCAAGCTTCTTTTGCCGAAACACAGCTCTTAATGAAACTTATCTGTGACGCTTTTACACCCAGAAGTATACCTGCTAATGCCTTTTTGTCACGCGTATTAAACTCAGCAACTGAGATTCGACATAAATCGATGAATGTAGAATTAATTAGCGTGATATTCTAACATATCTCAACAATATGTTATATTAATTAGCGATTTAAAATCGAGCATAGAATTCAAAAGGAGTATAAATATAAAAAAAATAACATTAATAAATTAAATAATTCAATTGACTCAATTACATTTTTATATTTTTATATTCATGGAATCTTTTTCCGACATCGTTAGATATACAGACTTGTAACTTAGAACACATACTGTTCAGACAAAGTGTAAAAATTTCAGTGCTACGTCCACTAGGGGGCTACGAAATTGATAAAATCGATGTTCGCAAATCGATAAAGCCACATGTCTCCCACAAATTTAAAGCTACAGTCACCAAATTTAGATAGTATGTTTTTATCCATATAAATTTTAAATGGTCATATCTTCGGCTTCTTTTTGAGTTAGAGCCATCAAATAAGATAGGTTTATTACTGGTAATTTCATTTAAGAACTGATTAGCGCCTATAATCGCCAACGCCGATATTTCGGAAAGTGTTGATTGAAAGGACCGGATGTCTTTCACAATTTTAAACATAGAGTGACCAAACTTGGAAGATAACTTACAAGTAACCTCCACCAAGGATATGCAGAACACGCCCACATCCGCCGTCCCCAGAAACTTCGGCCATACAAATCTGAAATGCGCATATCTACTATAATTTGTAAGCTAGATTCACCAAATTTTAAAAGTACTGATAACTTCCCTAGGAGAGCGATAAAAAATTGGATGGTCATGCCCACTCAACCTCCCTAAATAGAAACACCTGTTAGTGTAAATGGATAAGACCATGTATCTGACACAATTTGAAAGTAAGATTCGTCACATTTTAAAGTATACTGCCACTAATACCCTTATTTTCAAAAACCACATATCTCCCGTTATTTAAGAGCTACATTTACCAAACTTGGAACGAAGATTACTAGTTTATATCTACCGCAATTTGAAAGGTGAAAGTCTATCATATTTCTTGGGTACAGCCACCCTGTTCTTTCCTACCCATTATCAGCTGGTATTACGTATGGTATCAAAGTACACCGGAGTCGGTTACGCCTGTCCCATCGTATTTTAAAACACTTATTTAATTTTTTATAGTTCAGGTTTTCCACTAAAACTTAATACATTATTTAATTATGCAAAAATAAACATGTGTTATATGTAAATGATATTTTTAAAATGGTTTTCTGTGCTTTTTAGTATTTTACATTTTATGGCTTTTAATATTTTGTTTTTATTTTCATTTCAAGGGCTTTTAATATTCTATTCTTAATTCTCATATTTAGAGCTTTTAATAAAACACTTGAATAACAAAACAATTGTTACCTTCTGGCTATGGGATTCAGAGAAAAAAAAAGTTGTAATGCTATTGTCTATGAGCACACATCATTTCTTTTATATTTGTATATTTATTTTTTTGGTCTATGATGTAAATTATTCAGCCCTTGTTTAAATTTCTTAAATGCGTCAAACACCTTTTTTCAGTAAGTACACTTACTTACTTATTCATTTCTATATTTACATAACTATTTTTCTACAGCAGTGAAATTGAATTAAGTTTTGAACATGTACACAACTTATTAAAGCTTACGTAAAAAAACATAAGCAAATACTTTGAAAAACAAACAAAAAATAAAAGTAATGAAAAAAATTAATAAACAAATGAAATGAAGCAAATATATACATATTAATATAACTGAATAAATTTTGCAAAAATTAAAAAGAAATACACGGAAAAAAATTAATTCACATCAGGCAAAAAAATAATTATTTACTATGTGTTTCACATACATATTCTCTTAATTTTATATGAGCTCACAATATTAAAATGGCCACGCCGTCTTTTAACTTAGCTTGCGCAATGAAACTCTTTTGCTCATAGTTCGGATTCTGGACAATATAGCCAATACGTTTTTGCTCTTTACGAATAATCAATCATTACGTACTCGCTGTCCTTTGAGAAAAAATTCTTTTTGTTCCATATATGAAGCGCAATAACCTTTACGTCGAATAATCTTAAATGTGGTTGTCTTTTTAAAGGTCCACGCCATCTTGCCAATCAAAGTTTTTATCAGATAGGCGTTGCGCAGATAGGCAGCAGTCTATACTACCTATCCCCAATAGACCCATTTCACAAAATAATCCCGTCCATCTCAACCAGCGTGCTAAGAATTTGTAAAGAATAAACTGTTAAACAAAGGAACACTAAATCAGTTATTATTATTAAAGGAGAGTTCCTGATACATATTTGACTGTTTACTAAAATTAGAGAAATCTGAGCTGGTGATCGATCCTCGCTGTCTATAACCACCCAACGAATATCTTAATGCGCGATATTCCCCAAAAAAAAATTGTATTCCATTAAATCATTTTGGCCGACCCCCTTATACACGATAATTATTCTATAATTTTTAAGTCATTATAAATTCATCTTTTTATTTTAAGTATCCGTCATGTTTGTCTTGTTTATTAATGTTATAATACTTAGTGTGTTGTAAATAACGTTGCAAAATGAAGAGTCAAACGCGGTTTCTAATTATGGACTATCTTTTTTGTGCGCCTCTTTACTTAAGAATTGAGAGCAACTCAACTTAGGAGAATTCAATGCACAAAGAGAACACAATACACGTGTGACCGGAGCTTCGAAATTATTCGATAAAGCGAATCTTAAGTATTAATCGTTTGCGTGATATTCAAATATATTTCAACGATCTCTCTCAATGATTACATAATTAACTATATACCAAGATTAATTACAATTAATTCATTCATTTCATTAATAAATTTCACATGTTTGTTCCTTTTTGTAAAATCTTGCTTAATATATCAGACATCATATTGCTTGTGCACACATATTCAATTTCTATCACGTTGTTAGCATACAACTCTCGACATGTAACGGTTTTGCTTCAATTGCTTAAATTTTTTTCTGTATTGATTACTCGTTTTTGAACAAATAGCATCACCTACACTTGCGCGGATTGACACACCCTCTGCTCTTAACACATTGAGAGTCCTAAACACCTTCCTTGGACGGCTCGGCTTAACAGTCCTTAACTTTCGTGGACGACCTGGTCCTCGAACTTCACATAATTCGGGTGACCCCACTTCATTGCTTTGCGCACAGTCATCGGTCTCGTTACTTTCATTCATATCATTGTCTGACTCAATAACTATTTCTACCTTCTTTGTTTCCGCGTCCTACACTGGCTGTTTGAGCCTGCTGATTTGGTATCACACATTCATCAAATAACGCTATATCTCTTTTGTCTCAGTTATCCCTATCAGATTCTGCAAAATGTTTTTTCAAGAATATAACATCTCAGCTTTCAATCATCTTATCGGATTCTGGACAATACAGCCGATACGCTTTTGCTGTTAACGAATAACCAATCACTACATACTCGCTACCCTTTGGCCTGAACTTCATTTTGTGTCACTTAGTGAGTGCAATCACCTTTGAGCCGAATATTCTTAAATGTGACACGGTTGGCTTTTTACTGGTCTTTTCTATCAACGTTTTTGTCTCCGACCTATTGCGCAAATACGCAGCAGTATTTACTGCCTCTCCTCGTTGGGTCTCTTTCGCACCAGAATATATCAATATACTTCTGTCCATTTTAATTAGCGTGCGATTTGCGCGTTCTGCAAGGCCATTGTATTGCGGGGTGTACGGTCAGGTACATTTTTGTGCCGTTTTTCGATAAGAATTAATTGAGTTCTCAACTCAAGTACTCACGACAGTTACAAAGTCTTTAAAGGCTTTTAGTATTGGTCCCGCGACTTCAAGAAATACACAAAAGTATAACGCGAATAATCGTCGATAAATGTAGCAAAGTTCCGTGCCCCTCCGGCAGACGTCGTGTTGATTGGTCCACATACGTCTGTAGGCATAAGATTTAACACTTCTTTTGCCGAATGCTCTGGAAACGATCCAACGCATATTTTACTTTTCAGGCAAGTTTCGCACTCATCGCCCTTCAAGTCTATGTTAGTTTTGATCGATTTCAAACCGTACAAGATTTCATCAGTTGCAGTTTTCTTTAAACTTGCCATGTTTAAATGGCCTAGACGATTATGCCATTTCCATAACTCACTGCAGCTTGCATTTGAGTACATACACATTTTCATTTTCACATCAATCGTAAATAGGTCATTTTACTTAGTAGCCTGTAGCATTGTCACATTTTGAGATTATGTCTCTCTCTCTCTCTCTCTCTCTCTTTCCCCCTCTCTTTCTCTCTCTTTCTCGTTCTCTCTCTCTCTCAATCTCACAAGCACCACTTTATACCCTTTTGGCATAGCTTTTGAATCAGGTATAAAGTTTGTTTGCAGTTCTCTAACGTACAAAACTTTTTTAATTCAATGCAAAAATTTCACGAATTTACACACATTATCAACGCCGTCGACTCTTAAGAAATTTTCGCCAGCGAGTAGATTTTTTCATTGTGCTCTTTAATTGCTTATTTTTTGTCTCTCTCCTTCTTCACTAACTTTGTTTTAAGGTCAGACAACAATGCCAATCGCGACGACAAAATTTTTAAAACTTTTCCAAGTCAAAATTGTAAAAATGTCTTTAGAAATTTCCGTATCAATTTCCTTAAGCTTAACCGAAGCAATTTTCGAATTTTCTTGCAGGTCCATACGGCTGATACACAACGGCGAGATTATCCCAAGCTTCTTTTGCCGAAACACAGCTCTTAATGAAACTTATCTGTGACGCTTTTACACCCAGAAGTATACCTGCTAATGCCTTTTTGTCACGCGTATTAAACTCAGCAACTGAGATTCGACATAAATCGATGAATGTAGAATTAATTAGCGTGATATTCTAACATATCTCAACAATATGTTATATTAATTAGCGATTTAAAATCGAGCATAGAATTCAAAAGGAGTATAAATATAAAAAAAATAACATTAATAAATTAAATAATTCAATTGACTCAATTACATTTTTATATTTTTATATTCATGGAATCTTTTTCCGACATCGTTAGATATACAGACTTGTAACTTAGAACACATACTGTTCAGACAAAGTGTAAAAATTTCAGTGCTACGTCCACTAGGGGGCTACGAAATTGATAAAATCGATGTTCGCAAATCGATAAAGCCACATGTCTCCCACAAATTTAAAGCTACAGTCACCAAATTTAGATAGTATGTTTTTATCCATATAAATTTTAAATGGTCATATCTTCGGCTTCTTTTTGAGTTAGAGCCATCAAATAAGATAGGTTTATTACTGGTAATTTCATTTAAGAACTGATTAGCGCCTATAATCGCCAACGCCGATATTTCGGAAAGTGTTGATTGAAAGGACCGGATGTCTTTCACAATTTTAAACATAGAGTGACCAAACTTGGAAGATAACTTACAAGTAACCTCCACCAAGGATATGCAGAACACGCCCACATCCGCCGTCCCCAGAAACTTCGGCCATACAAATCTGAAATGCGCATATCTACTATAATTTGTAAGCTAGATTCACCAAATTTTAAAAGTACTGATAACTTCCCTAGGAGAGCGATAAAAAATTGGATGGTCATGCCCACTCAACCTCCCTAAATAGAAACACCTGTTAGTGTAAATGGATAAGACCATGTATCTGACACAATTTGAAAGTAAGATTCGTCACATTTTAAAGTATACTGCCACTAATACCCTTATTTTCAAAAACCACATATCTCCCGTTATTTAAGAGCTACATTTACCAAACTTGGAACGAAGATTACTAGTTTATATCTACCGCAATTTGAAAGGTGAAAGTCTATCATATTTCTTGGGTACAGCCACCCTGTTCTTTCCTACCCATTATCAGCTGGTATTACGTATGGTATCAAAGTACACCGGAGTCGGTTACGCCTGTCCCATCGTATTTTAAAACACTTATTTAATTTTTTATAGTTCAGGTTTTCCACTAAAACTTAATACATTATTTAATTATGCAAAAATAAACATGTGTTATATGTAAATGATATTTTTAAAATGGTTTTCTGTGCTTTTTAGTATTTTACATTTTATGGCTTTTAATATTTTGTTTTTATTTTCATTTCAAGGGCTTTTAATATTCTATTCTTAATTCTCATATTTAGAGCTTTTAATAAAACACTTGAATAACAAAACAATTGTTACCTTCTGGCTATGGGATTCAGAGAAAAAAAAAGTTGTAATGCTATTGTCTATGAGCACACATCATTTCTTTTATATTTGTATATTTATTTTTTTGGTCTATGATGTAAATTATTCAGCCCTTGTTTAAATTTCTTAAATGCGTCAAACACCTTTTTTCAGTAAGTACACTTACTTACTTATTCATTTCTATATTTACATAACTATTTTTCTACAGCAGTGAAATTGAATTAAGTTTTGAACATGTACACAACTTATTAAAGCTTACGTAAAAAAACATAAGCAAATACTTTGAAAAACAAACAAAAAATAAAAGTAATGAAAAAAATTAATAAACAAATGAAATGAAGCAAATATATACATATTAATATAACTGAATAAATTTTGCAAAAATTAAAAAGAAATACACGGAAAAAAATTAATTCACATCAGGCAAAAAAATAATTATTTACTATGTGTTTCACATACATATTCTCTTAATTTTATATGAGCTCACAATATTAAAATGGCCACGCCGTCTTTTAACTTAGCTTGCGCAATGAAACTCTTTTGCTCATAGTTCGGATTCTGGACAATATAGCCAATACGTTTTTGCTCTTTACGAATAATCAATCATTACGTACTCGCTGTCCTTTGAGAAAAAATTCTTTTTGTTCCATATATGAAGCGCAATAACCTTTACGTCGAATAATCTTAAATGTGGTTGTCTTTTTAAAGGTCCACGCCATCTTGCCAATCAAAGTTTTTATCAGATAGGCGTTGCGCAGATAGGCAGCAGTCTATACTACCTATCCCCAATAGACCCATTTCACAAAATAATCCCGTCCATCTCAACCAGCGTGCTAAGAATTTGTAAAGAATAAACTGTTAAACAAAGGAACACTAAATCAGTTATTATTATTAAAGGAGAGTTCCTGATACATATTTGACTGTTTACTAAAATTAGAGAAATCTGAGCTGGTGATCGATCCTCGCTGTCTATAACCACCCAACGAATATCTTAATGCGCGATATTCCCCAAAAAAAAATTGTATTCCATTAAATCATTTTGGCCGACCCCCTTATACACGATAATTATTCTATAATTTTTAAGTCATTATAAATTCATCTTTTTATTTTAAGTATCCGTCATGTTTGTCTTGTTTATTAATGTTATAATACTTAGTGTGTTGTAAATAACGTTGCAAAATGAAGAGTCAAACGCGGTTTCTAATTATGGACTATCTTTTTTGTGCGCCTCTTTACTTAAGAATTGAGAGCAACTCAACTTAGGAGAATTCAATGCACAAAGAGAACACAATACACGTGTGACCGGAGCTTCGAAATTATTCGATAAAGCGAATCTTAAGTATTAATCGTTTGCGTGATATTCAAATATATTTCAACGATCTCTCTCAATGATTACATATTTAACTATATACCAAGATTAATTACAATTAATTCATTCATTTCATTAATAAATTTCACATGTTTGTTCCTTTTTGTAAAATCTTGCTTAATATATCAGACATCATATTGCTTGTGCACACATATTCAATTTCTA